>JALIZH010027547.1:0-11312 GCA_030522465.1 Rhipicephalus appendiculatus
GCTCGCGGCCGTTTCGTTAGCTTGATATACACCAAATTTGGTATCGAGTGACGTGACTGTATGACCAACATAAATGACAAGTGGTAATGTGGAAATCATTACATGTCATGTGCGACATGACTTGCATGCCACGCTCGTGGCGCGCTCGCGGCCGTTTCGTTAGCTTGATATACACCAAATTTGGTATTGAGTGCATGACCTTTGTTGCGAACATAAGTCGCAGGTGGTAACATGAAAATCCTGGCATGCATGTCATCTTCAACGCCATTTGTATGCCACGCGCATGGTGCGCTTGCCTCCAGTTCGCTAGCTTGATATACACCAAAATTGGTATTGCGCGACGTGGCTGTATCACGAACATAAATGACAGGTCCTAACATGTAAAACATGACATGCAAATTATGTAAAGCAAGATTTCCTCCTTCCTGGCTGTTTCTCGCATTACATCGATTCCCACAGTGCGTGGGATATCTGCCGGCTTTTTTAATCACCGATCATGGACAGTAGTCGTCGGGATGAATATCTAACATCAAGCGTCAATGTGGCTGCATCCACGTTGACAGCAATAGACATTGTGCACGGTCCCTTATATCAATGTGCAGTAAGCATTGAACTACTTCTGTAAGGTCACGTTTTACTTTCGTGTTATACCCATTCCTATGGTGGAGGGATCAACCTTTTTTTTGTTTTTGCTATTGGGGGTTACGGTAGAGCACGGATCACGTGGTAACAGTTATAATGGGAAATGAGTGTTAACTCAGGAGTGCGATTGTTTGCGCAATTTGGTTGTTCATTTCGAGATATTTACAGCCCAGAATACATGCGGACACAAGAGAAGACATTACAGGCAAAGCGCCGTGTGTTTGCCTGTGTCCATGTTTTCCTGCACTTTAAGTACGTCGAGATGGCACATCTTCAAATATCGTTTGAGGAAATAAAAAAACCGAGTGCAAGACCTTTCACTGCCGAGGAGTGACTGGCTTGATTCCGCAAAAAAGAGATTGCGCTAGTGGACAGCTAAGTGTTCAACAGGGTCAAGCGTATCTATAGCACTCGGAGTAGCAGAATGATAGACGGCCGCACCGTGCTCCACGTAGAGGCGAGAAGACTCCTGCAAAGTTCAAGAGACATTTTCCGTTCAAGAGGCATTTTTTAATTCGTATGTCGCAGAATTTTCATTGTGTTCGGGCATTGAACTTACATTGAAGTTTGAATGTCAGCTTAGAGAATGAGATGATGTAGATGAATTTGTTCCTTGAGGCGTCCGAGCTGACAAATGTCATTAGTGACGTCCGTACAAACGTATTTGAGCAACGCCTTTTATGCAAGTTTAATTTACGTTTGCCAAAAGAAATGGGGGCGGCTATTGACTAGTAGCGCGAAGACTGTAGAAACAGCGAGCTGTTGGCGTAGGCCTTTTGCTTTACCTGATGCTCACCAGCATTTCTCTTTCCCATGATCTTGCCGACTATAGCATACATGGTTATGAAGTGCTTTCTTTATCTCTCTTTCGTTCTAGCTGTTTATTTAACTCGCTCTCTACCTAATTGTCTCTGTTTCTTTTCTCTCCCCGTTTCTGTTTTTTCTGTATTTCATTCGTTCCCTTCTATCCGTCTTTTCTCGTTCTCTCGACCATAGCAGCACAATCATATGATTCTCGTAAATGTAATGTTTATTTGTCTTTTTAAAGAAAGAAAGATAGGAGCTGTCACAAAAAGCTACTGCATGAGCACCTTGATGAGGTGACAGCCCCCTTATAACGGCAGCAACAGACAGTGCGTAGGAAAAATACATAAGTACAAAAGAGAAACACATTGAGCAACAAGGTACAAAATACTTAATGTAAGACGCTATTGGAAGTTGTTCTACAATGGTATAGCAGAATGTAAAGGAAAGTTATGTGAAAAGTTTTAACTTGGTGAAACAACATTACTTAAAAAAGCAACAATGGTGAAATAAGGCAGCTTACATAAACCATTGTGAACTCTGGAAGGATTTGTACAAAAGTGTAAGAATGTGAACAATGTTGTGGGCTGTTTATATAAACATGTTGTGAAGCTATTTTAATGTAATCTTTGTGATTTCAACGCCATTTTTTGTTGTAACCGGTTTACGAGTTAGGGTAGCTGGTAACGGAGCATTTGCTTCCCATAGTTTGTACGACATCGTGCTACTTCCCACTCCTCTGAATTACGGGTGTTGTATGCAACTGGGTTTGTTTTAAGATTTAAGTTTTCCACAATGTTGTCCTGGTTTTTTGTAGGTAGTTTCTAGTGACGAGAAAACCTGCATTCGTAAAGTGATGGAAGTTTTCCGACGTCTAATTTTACAAACAATTCAGCTGTGTGTGACAAATAGGGCATCTTACAAGTTAGTCTGATAATTTGCTTTTGCAGTAGGAATAATTTTATAATATTAGCATTTGTGGTTGTGCCCCACACAAGAACACCATAGTTCAGACTTGAAGAGAAGAGCGAGTAATAAAGAGTAGATTTACGGTAACCGGAAACACTGCACTGTTTCACTGCAAAAGTGCAATAGTAAGTGACAGTTATGCATGTTATGCTACCATGCCTAGGTAGCCGAGTGGTTCCGACACTCGCCTTCGGATGTTAGGTACGTGGGTTCAAATCCCATCTCGGCAAGAATTTTAATTTCTGCTTATGCATTTGTCTGTCTTATTCTGCTATTCACTTCTGATCTCCTCTTTTGATCCTTTCCTTCCTCCTCTCAACTTCGTCCAGCAGGAGGGGAGACAGTGAAGCCTTGTATATAGCCGTGTGTAGTAGAGTATAGCAAGGGTTGGGAAAGGGCAGTTATGAGGCAAACGAATATTTAGACTTCATGAGCTCTTCTGCTTCCTCAGGTTTCACGCCGCTAGGTCGTAACTGTCCCAACTGTCAAGGCCTTGTTGCTAGTAGTTCACATAATAAACATGATAGCATTATGTTCGATATTATGTTAAGGTATAATTTAATGCAGGTAGTCGATGAACCAACTCGTGTACAAAATACATCTAGCTCGGTGTTAGACTTGGCATTCATCAGCCGTGATTTTTCTGATTACACTGTAGAAGTGGAGCCAGGGCTCTCTGACCACCATCTCGTAAACATATCGTTACCACTTCAACCACTACAAAAATATAAGCACGTCTCTGCGCATTCCTTTAAAGACTTTTCTCATGACAATCACCCAGGCATTATTGATTACATGCAGAATTGCTTGATTTATTTCGATGGTAACAACGTTCAATTACTTTGGAACAAGTTCAAAGATATGTGCCACTATTGCCTAGATAATTTCGTCCCCAATAAACTAAAAAAAGTTAAAAAGCAAACGCTTCGGATGAATCGCAACATCATCCAACTAAAACGCAGGATAAAGAGACTGAAAAAGAAGCATGCGCAGAACAGCAAAATAAGGCAGATGCAAGACGACCTCGCGCGTGCACTTCACACAGCAAAAGATTATTATTTCAAGATATCGCTTCCTAACTTCATAAAAAACGATCCTGATAAGTTTTGGCAGTACATAAAAGAAACTAAGAAACCAGTTACTCAAATATCAGTTGACGGGAAGCCGGTCACAGATCGCAGTGACATAGCTCAACACTTCAACAACTATTTCCAAAGTGTATTCTCTGGTGCAACTATGCGCATGTGACGGCACATTGGCCCCACTATCAGACGCCAGTTTTGTATCTTATGATGGTGTATTTAATATGCTACTCAACTTGAAAACTAAGAGCTCTTGTGGTCCTGATGAAACCCCTAACATATTTCTTAAGTGATACGCCGGACTTCTTGCCAAATTTCTTGTCATTTTGTTTCATGTCTCAATCATGACTGCACAATTGCCAAACGTCTGGAAGACTGCCCGGGTTGTCCCTGTGTTCAAGAAAGGTGACAGGTCACTTATAGAAAATTATCGCCCAATTTGACTAACATCGCAATGCTGCAAACTTGTAGAGCATGTTATAGCTAACTGTGTGCGCGAATTTCTGGGAAATAACGCTGCACTAACGGAACATCAGCATGGCTTTCGTAAAGGGTATTCAACGATAATGCAAATAATAACGGTAGGTCATTCGTTCGCTTCATCTCTTGATTCTAACGGCCAAGTAGATGTAATATTTCTTGATTTTAGCAAAGCTTTTGACAAGGTTCCACACGATAAACTAATAATGAAGCTTAGAATCCTTGACATCCCTGATCACTTCATCAGATGGATTTCTGCTTACCTGACTAACAGGAGGCAATATACTGACATTGGGGGTCAACTTTCAGAAAGTTTGCCAGTCACTTCAGGGGGTGCCACAGGGCAGTGTCCTAGGCCCCCTGCTGTTCTTGGTTTATATCAATGATATAGTTAACGGAGTAACCCCTGGTGTTCGAATCCGATTGTTTGCAGATGACTGCGTATTGTTCAAAGAAATTTTTCGTCCCGATGATGAAGTTGAGTTAAACAACAATTTAAATAACGTATTCCAGTGGTGCGAAAAATGGGGAATGGTTCTCAACGCCGATAAAACCGTACTCCTCCCTATAACGCGTAAAAAAACACCCCTGCCTTTTACTTACCGACTTGGTTCTTCGCCACTTAAGCAAGTCGACAGTTACAAATACTTAGGTGTTACAATAACAACTACCTTATCGTGGAATACACATGTCAACATCATTTGCTCATCTGCATTTAGAAAGCTCTGTTTTCTAAAACGTAAACTTCACGACGCCCCAAGCAATGTTAAATTAATGTCCTATTATTCCTTAATAAGACCTAAATTAGAATATGCCAGTGCAGTATGGGACCCATACACTCAAACTAACATCAAGTGTCTCGAAAGAATACAGAGGAAAGCAGTACGGTTCATTTTTAACAAATTCTCACGAGTTGACTCTCCATCTGAAATAATGAAAGCCAATAGCATTTCTCTTCTTAGCACACGTCGAAAACAGATTAGAATTGACCTTCTTTCTCTTCTTCTGAACCGCAAACTTGCCATTGACCGATCTCCGTATCTGACACCCTCATCAACCAGACCCACAAGGCACTATCACCCAAATTCCCTAACACCTTATTTCTGTAGAACAGACGCTTATAAGTACTCATATTTTCCCCGCACGGTCTCAGATTGGAACGAAATTGCTCAGGCATCCTCTCAGTATACATTCCTCTATCACATTCGTCTCCCCTTCCACATTAAAATAGCATTGTTGCACTATTCAGATCTTTTATTGTAGTGTTTTTTATTTATTGTTTTTATTGTGTGTATTTGTATTTATTTCATGCATATGTATTCCGGCTTTTTTTTGCCCTTGTTCCTATGTTTGATAGTAGTAGGTTCAAGATAGCATTGCTCGACAGGTTGCGAGGCTCAAGCGGGCCTTGTACCCCGATAAGTTGATTTGCTCGGTGGCCGAGACGATACTACGCACCGTCACTCCCGGCAAAAAGGCTCCGTCTTGGTCAGGTCAGAGTGGACAGAGGCGAAAGCCTGTGGTAATCCCATACATTCATAACTTCTCACATAAGATCAAGAAAATTGCTCCTAAATACGACGTCGACGTTTTTTTCTCGGCACCCCTGAAATTGAAGGGTCTTTGCAGGAAGGTCAATGCATCATTAAGCGAAGGGAGGGAGACACTTGTGCTATCAAACATAGGAACAAGTTTGTGGACTGCACAGAATGTGTTGTGTACGGCATCCCACGTTTTTGTGACGAGAAATACATCGGCCAGACAGGCCGTTGCCTTAACGTTCGGCTTAAAGAACACAACTATGCATGTTCATTATTGACACACCCCGGTAACTTGGCTGCGCACTGCGCCGCGTGCATGTCTAAGCCTTCTTTTTCGGGCACAGAAGTAATGAAGCGAGCAGCCGATCAAACAGAAAGAGAAATAATAGAGGCTTATTTCATTCACACAAGTGAAGGTTCCGTTAGCGCACCTTCTATCCTCCTTTCTCAAAAAGAAATAGATTTCTTGAAATCAGGTATGATAACTTAGATATTTTGACTGGCATGTGTTTGACGTAGAAGGTGACGTTCCACTTTGTTTCGTGTGTCTTATTGATTGGATGTGTTTCCTTTCTTTTTCTTTTTTTTTGGGTCATACATAAGAAAGGTGTGACACGAAAAATAAACAGTTGTTAGTACGCGCTTCACCGTGCGTGTCTGTCCCCTCTAGTGTAGTTTGTCCAGTTCCTGGCAGCGCGAACAAGCCATGCATCTGCATTCCCCGACAAGCAAATGACTACTGAGCCAGAACAAGAACTTTGATACTTTCGCGGGGAATTAACAGATGGTGCTGTGCATATAAATCTTTATTCTTACGTGTAAGTATTAAAAGGTTAGCAAACTGCCCTTACTTTATGAATAACCCTAGTAAAAAAGTTAAATATACGTAAAGTCTGCGAGATCCGACGGCGACGTGGAACGGCTGGACTTGCGAAGTGCGGCCTTGAGGGTCTGGACGAAACGTTCTGCCAGACCGTTGCTGCTCGGATGGTAAGGAGCTGTTCGCACGTGCCGGGTTCCTACTCGCTGCAGGTACTCCTGGAAATCTGCAGAAGTAAACTGAGTGCCGTTGTCCGACACCAAAGTTTCGGGGAATCCGAATCTGCAAAATAGTTGATATAAGCATGAAATGGTTGCTTCAGTGGTGGTTGTGCGCATCGGAAATACTTCTGGCCATTTTGAATGAGCATCCACCACTACCAGGTACATCACTCCGCTTACTGGGCCGGCAAAGTCTACATGCAGTCGCTACCAAGGGCGGCTAGGCCAGGCCCAAGGATGCAAAGGCGCTTTAGGTGGCAAATTGCGATAGGATCCGCACGCCGCACAAGATGCGGTGAAGCGCTCAATATCACTATCGATGGTAGGCCACCGAACATAGCTCCTTGCTAATTCTTTGGTGCGCACAACACCTGGATGACCTTGGTGCAACTCGTCTAAGATGAACGCGCGAAATTTGTTGGGAATGAGTACGCGCATCCCAAGCATAATGCATCCTCGATGTATAGACAGTTCCAGTCGTCTAATGGAAAAAAAAGGTTTGATTTCGTCAGGGACACTGCGCGGTCAGCCTGAGAGAATGTACTGCGTCACTGTACGCAGTGTAGCATCACGTGAAACTTCGCTCGCTCGCCTATGACTGACCGTTCAGGGGACAAATGTTTACGGAGCAGCTCGCACAAGCTTTCCAGAGAATGTGAGGACGGCTTTGCTGGGGCGGTAAGCGACTTGAGAAGCGAATAAGTGTGCGGACCTACTATGCTGATGAACGCGTCTACCTTCCGTTCATCGGGGACATCGTTGGCTCGAAGATAAGCCTGCACACGCTCCTCGTAACTAATCCAATCGCTTGTCGAGTTATCAAATGGCTCTACTTGCCCCAGCTGGAAACTTGCGGTTGCCTTCGCCTTGGCCCCGTCGCCTTGGCCGGTCGCCTTGGCCATGTCGTCCCCAGCGGCTGCTTCACGTCTGCGTAATCCGCCAGCGGGTTCCAGTTGCTACCAAGCCGGAGCTTCTTCCATGCTTGTAGATCCCATCTTCGTCGCCAGTCTATGTCGTGTCTGACGGAAGAGCAGCCAAACGAACGGCGAGCGGAAACTGAGGCTTTATTATGCCAGCAACTTAAAACGACGGGCGAACTGCCCGCGACAATGTACAACAAGGAAATGCCCGCGCCAGCTACAATGCCGGCGCTATTTAAGCACAGCAATCTGATAACACATTCCGAGCGTGGCCGTGGCGCGAGCCACGCGGCCAAGCCTTATCGCGCAGGCACACGACGTATCAATTTCACAGAAATGATTACTCACTGCCTATTTTTCCAACATTGCTAACGTGACTTGCAGCACTTCCTAGCTGTCTAGTGTACCTATTGTATGTGTATATGTCATGTGCAATGTATTGCGACTACTGTCCACTGGTGTACATTTTGCAAATGAGTGCTTTTAGGAACACCCACAGGCATCCTCTATCTCATGTATCAGCTGATCCACAGTAGGCGAGCAAGGGTAGCTCAATTCTCTAAATTCGTCTTCCCTGACAACCTTCACAAGAATGTTTACTAGCTGAAATGTTGGATTCAGGCTAAGGCTTTCAATATTCGCCAACTGTTTCTCAATTGAAGTGTTTATGTCAATGCAACCTCTTCGCCTCTTTGAAACATAAATCAAGTTTCCTTTTCAACAGAATCCCGTAAATGTGTTTTCCCAGGATAGACGTGGTTAGCACAACTGAAAATTGAGCTAGTAGGTCGGAATTCGTCGTAAAAAGATCGGACGCACAGGCACGAACACAAGGATATTATGCACAATAACGAGAAAGCGTTATGTGCAGAAATATCTAGCATAACAGCGCGGTTTCACTTTTTTTTTTTCAACGCGATGTGCCTCTCGCCAATGTGTTGTCAAAATATTACATTGCGGCTCAGGCTAATCTTCATGACACTGCATCTTTTGAGTGCAGTTTTAATTCTGGTTGTTCATTACTACTCAAATCCTCAAACGCGCATGTGTAGTGAGAAAGACAACGGGCAGCATTGTACGTACGCAAGTACTGTGCAAGGGTCGCCCAGCGTAAATATCGTTGTCTGGCGCGTCGTTCCGCGTATTATAAATGGTATGCTGAACGAGCGAAGAGACAAAGTTGCTCAATTTCAGCAGGGAATATTATTAAACAGATGGCTACTACTGTTTTTGTATGTATTCTTGAACTCTATGACTGACAGGGCTCCTTGCTTACATGTATACTGCTACATTCACGATTGCCAATAAACTCTGTAAGCTTACTTGCTTGGCGTGTTTTTTCTTTTTTTTCCCAGTTGAGGCCTCTCGGTGACCTGGCGACTTAGCGGAAATATTCGTAGTAACGTTAGGCTGCCGTGCGCGCGAATACTATCCTGCAACAGCGTTGAATAAACGGCCGCAACCTGCGGACGCGCACCGCGACCACCCGCACCCGCCAGCAATGCAGGAGCCATATTGCCCCAGCGTAATGATGATAATAGTTTTATCAGCGCCATCTCTAGGTCGGATACGTTAGTTCACAACGCCACCACTACCATTATTTCCGTTGCACTGTCAAAGATACAGTTTCCCTTCTCTAGATGGTAGTATAGGTGTTCTGTGACGTCACGACGAAGTGACAATATGTAAGTTCAGACTCGAAAAGTTTATGTTTCTGTAAATTTCGTCAAATTTCTTCTTCCGCTGGGAATGTGCTGGCGGGTTCGGTGCATCGACGTGATTAAGAGCATATATCACGGCGCACCGCCTTTTCGAGTAACTAAATGCGCTGTGCCGAAATAGAGTGCGTACACGTCATGAAGATGGACATATCGAGAATACCTCCCCAGAAGTTGTCTTCTCTTTCTCTCCTCCAGGTGTCACGAGTATTATTGCCTGACCTCAACGCTGCGGCCCCCCCTTTAAAGGGCGACGACCCAACTCGCTGAATAGCATATTCCTGGAGTCTGGAATTTATTACATTGTGCATAAATAAACAAAATAGATAAGTAACATGTAATGATGGGTAATGCCCTTTTTTCCTTTCACGTTTACTCAAGTAAGTCGATAAATAAATACGGAAATAAAGACAATAAAAAACTTCCAATAACCGATAGCTGAGCTAGTTGGTAGGTATTCATGTTAAAACGACCCAACGTGAAAACAGACAAAAGAGAGAGGTGAAGAGAGTGACCAGTTATCCCTCAAGTAGACCATCATGCGCAACTGACTGATAGGTGTCGCCTCTTGTCTGGGAATGTGCAGATAATTATTTTTAGTGCGTAGCACTTTAGGGGCCCCGGCTGCAGTGTGCTGTGATCGTATGCTGTCGTAGCTTGCAAAAGGCGGGCAAAACCATGTATAGCCTAGCCATCTATAGCAGGGAAGCAAGTGCCTTGTCCGTCTTTCGCTGGACGAAGGACTATGAAGGGGCGCCACGGTAGAGGGGCTGCGTGGTTCGAGTCACTGCAGTGACCTTTGATTATCAGGGCGCGGTCGCGAGCGCTCGCGCGTGCGCTATTTCGGCGGGCATCAGAAAACGGCTCGGATACCCGTCCCTTCTACGCACTATGAGCTCACCGCTTCGTGCTGTTAGAGTCTACTAGAATAGGGGAGTGCTCGGAACGGCCGCAGCATCAATGTACAGAAAGTGAAGCCCTACGGGGGTCAATCCGCTTGTGGCGCTAAGATCGGTACGTAGTCTGCCATGTGTCGTCGTTTTAAGAGTTGCGCGCGGCTCCACCAAAGTGGTGGAGAGGTAGAATGCCCGCTTCGCATTCGAAAGGCCCGGGTTCGAATCGCAGCTGTAGATGTTGAGTTTTTATTCTTTAGTGTAACTTCTTATAGCTGTATTGTTTTTTTCTTGTTTCTTAAAACTAGCTGCAATTTGGTGCACCAATTTGGTGGAGCCGCGCGCAACCCTTAAAACGACGACACATTGCAGACTACCGATCGCCGCGCCGCAAGCGGATTGACCCTGTTAGGGCTTCACTTTTTGAAGCTCGTTCCGGGCACTCCCCTGTTGTAGTACACTCTAGTGCTGTGATATTGATACGACAAACTTCAAGAAAACTGTTTCTTTTCCGTGAGCAGCAGTATTCTCATACACCAGCATTTTTCAGTTTCGTGAGTCCGGATAGAAAAGAGTATTAATGAGAACTAACAGACAAAGATGCCAAGGAAAGTATAGGGGGAAGCCATTAGAAGTAATTGTAATGTAAATGTGAAGAAAGGAAAGTGGACGAAAAGATAACTTGCCACTGGCAGGATCCGAACCTGCGACCTTCGAATAACGCGTCCGATGCTCTACCACTGAGCTACGGTGGCGGTCATCTCCCCGTCCACTTTATAGGGTATATATGTGTACTGAAACGTGGGAGCGTCAGTCAGCGCCGCCTGTTGCCATTACGGCGAGTGTGGAACACTCTTTTTTGCCTGTAGGCGTCACGTAGTACGTGATCTTATTACGAGAGGGCAGCTGACTAGTAATCCCTCGCATACCACCTGAAGGCATCAAGTCTGCCAGAACGAGACCCTCGTTATGAATGAAGGAAGGAATTGTAAACTTAAGGGCTCGTTTGCTTTGTTAAACACAGTATTAATGAGAACTAACAGACAAAGATGCCAAGGAAAGTATAGGGGAAGCTATTACAAGTAATTGTAATGTAAATGTGAAGAAAGAAAAGTGGACGAAAAGATAACTTGCCACCGGCAGGAATCCGAACCTGCGACCTTCGAATGACGCGTCCGATGCTCTACCACTAGGCTACGGTGGCGGTCATCTCCCCGTCCAC
>JALIZH010027549.1:0-10817 GCA_030522465.1 Rhipicephalus appendiculatus
GCGGCGCTGACCAGTTGATTGCTTGCTTGCTTGATCCTTGTCTTGGCACTTACCCACTTCGGGGGATTGGCCATGAACCGGCGGTTAATATAGTGATATGGATTAAACTTTAGACGATGAAGAAAAACTAATCGGTAGACTGGGAAATATAGAAAAAAAGGAATTTTTTTTTTTCAGACGCGTAATTTATGTGCCAATATAATACTTATGGGACAATACATTCGTATGCTGTGATCCGCTCAAAGAAGGACAAGTGCAGACAGTTGACTGAAGATAAATTAGCACGGAATTCTTTTAGTGTCTCCAAGAAATTCACATACGGCTAAGCAGATGTTCCTGTTGCTGTGGCCCAAAGCAGAAGCCCCAAGGGACAGAATATTTTCCGAATTAAGTGTAATGCCTAAGTTTCTGAATAAAATTTCGAAATGTTTTTTTCTATGTCTGATGAAGCGACGGCAAGTGAGTAAAAAGTGGTCGATGTTTTCTGGCTCTTGACAGAAAAAGCATTGAGGAGATGGCACCAAACCAGACCTGTATAAATAAAAATTTAGAGGAGGTACACGGCATCGAAACTTTGTAAAAGACACCTCCAATTTACGAGTGGGACACCATTTATTGTTCCAAGCAAAAGAAAGATGACCATATTCTTGAACTGGTAATTTGAATTTCATGTTATCTTGAATTAACGAATATTTGCGGAATCTGGATTCCGAAATCAAAGCTGTATCAGGCAGGATGGACATTACCGGACCATCGAGCGACCACCGGGCTAGAGTATCGGCCATCTCGTTCAGAAAAATGCCACGATGACCAGGGACCCATACCAATCGCACTGAACGCAAGTTTTTAGGTATTAATGATGTGAATGCAGTCAGGATAGAAAACTCGGAAGGCGAAGCTGAAGTGAGAGCTCTGCATACAGATAGTGAATCGGTAACTACCACAACCGCCGAATCATTTATTGAAAGTTTTCTAAGCGCTAAAATAATTGCTAAGAGCTCTGCCTCGAATATGGGAGTGTAATCCGGGAGACGCAATGAGAATGCCCACGATAAAGCTTCTGAATAAATGCCTACCCCCGCTTTCTCTTGACACATGGATGCATCAGTCGCAATTACGTTACCAATTCCCACCTGAAGTGAATGGTCTTCTAGCAGGCCTAATAAATATCTAGAAGGAAGTAGTTTGCAATTAGATGGAAATATATCATGAAATTCAATTTTTACGTTGGCCAATGAGTTGTCACTTGAAACGATGCCGCGTATATCAATATTTAGAGGACCTAGCTGTTCTTGAACAAACAACACTTGAGGCTTATATACTCTAGACCAAGGCTCATTAAAAAATGTTCTCCCTTCAGTCATGAATACAAACTGAAACCGTCTTAGAGAAGATGCGTAAATTTTAAATATGTTTTGATGGTAAGAATGCGAAATCTGCACGCTAGAGTGGGAATTCGGGCTTCTTGATATAACACACTGTTCGCAGTAAATTTTGGTACCCCAAGGCAACTGCGGAGAGCCTCTCGCTCTAGCAGAACTAAGGGATTAATTTTATAAGCTGCCCCCCGGAGAATAAAACACAACCGAATTCTAGGATGAGACGAATATACATACGGTAAATCATAATAAGGTTGTCCCTGCGTAGGCCAGTAGGGTGTCGACCAAGCTTACTAATCATTCCAACAGCGCGCGTTGCCTTAGATTTAATATGCTCAATGTGATTCCGCCAACTTAGTTTTTCATCGTAAAGTACGCCTAAATATTTTACGCAGTTATTTTGGGGAATTACTTCTTGACGATAATGAAGGGAAATACTAACGGGAGCATTCAATGGAAAAACAATCACTGCACTTTTACTAACGTTGAGGGTCATTCGAATCTGTGCAAACCATGATTCAAAGGTTCCTAAGTATGCCTGTAATGTTGCGTGTAATGAGTGAATATCACCTGCAGAAGAGAAGAACGCAATGTCATCTGCATATACATACACCTGAACGTTATTTTGAATCGGAACTGACCTTAATAACACATTAAATAACACGGGAGAGAGAACGGAGCCTTGAGGAACCCCTCTAGACTGATTATGTTTCGGGGAAGATAATCCACGTTGAGAACAATAAAATTTTCTATCCTTTAGAAACTCGTACAACCAATTAATTATATATTGTGGGAAGTTCAAGTTTTTTAATGAATTGAGCAGGGAGGCATGTTCTACACTGTCGTATGCTTTGGCCAAATCTAGAGTAACTAACGCTGCATATTGCCGCCTGTGGCGAGCAAGCTTGATACGACCTTCTAAATCTACATGAGCATACCATATGGAGTATCCAAGTCTAAAACCTATCTGACATGGGCTCAATATTGAATGATCTGCTATAAATTTGATCATTCTAATGTAAAGTACTCTTTCAATTAATTTTATAACATGCGACGTGAGTGCGATAGGTCTTATGTTATCGCTCTGCATACCTAATCCTTGTTTTTTTAAGCAGCGGGATTATTTTTGCTACTCTCCAATCTGGAGGAACCCAGCCTTTTCCAAGGGAGTGGTTGACAAGATTGAGGAGGGATTGAGGAATAACATTTTTAACATGCCTGTCGTAATGCCGTCAGGACCTGGAGCTGAGTTGGGGAGAAATTGAACAACATGTGCAAGTTCTTCTATCGTTACACTATCAAAATCATCCACGCAGGAGGGTTTGGGGGAAAATGAGTGTATTTGAGAGGTCAAGCGCTGTTGTAATCCTAATGCTATGCCGTCTAATAAATCAGTCAATTCTTTTGCAGTTAGAACCACGGACTCTATGCTTATAGGCGTAGAAATAACCTTACGAGACCTCAGAAATCTAAAAAGCGCTTTTTTGTTGCTACTCTTTGAGAGAAATGTATATCGGTTATCGTCATATTTAGCTTTGACCAATGAAACAGTTCTTTTAAACAAAGCTTTGGCATACTTATAATTATTCCAGTTAGTTGGGCACTGATTAATGAGAAGTTTTTTCCATGCAGCCTTTCTGCGCCTGTACACTAGTTCGCAATCGGAATCCCACCAGCCACTTACAGTCTTCCCTTTCGCTGAGGCTACAGTAAACTGTGATTTTTTTTATAGAGCATTTTAAAATCGAACACAGGCTCATGGCTTTAATTTCGTCTTCAGAACTACTCACAGAAGATAAGGCTGACTGTAAATTTTTCTTAAATTTTGTATAATCTACAAAAGTATGAGTCTGATTATCCAATTCTACCAAGGAATATTTGATGTCAATCACTATTGGGCAGTGATCACTATTTGTTGCAGTGTCAACCACCGCCCAAGAAGAAATGAGAATGTTAGAGCTAGCAAATGATAAGTCTAAAATAGATCGCGCATTACCTCGTACAAATGTAGCCACTTTTGAATTTAAGCATGTATAACAGTTTTTACTTATCCAATTCCACAGCAATTTACCTGACGCGTCAGTGCGGTACCCCCAAGATACATGATGTGAATTAAAGTCTCCCACGATTAGAGCATTCATTCTACAGAAGCTCTGGATGGTATCAAGTATATCATCACCTTTAACGCCAGACGGAAAGTAACTGTTCACAAATGTAAGAGGCGCACAGCCTGGAAGTGTTAGTTCCACTACTAAAATTTCACAGTCACATGATAACCTCTGATAAACTATTTTCGCTCTGTGACAAAATTTAGCCGAAATAAAAAATGCTAACCCTCCACCTCGAGAATTTCTGTCTAATCGAAAGCACTTGTAATTTTGTAAATGAAAATTTTGACTCGATGACAACCAAGTTTCTTGCAACAAAATAACGTCGGGGGGATTGTTGGGAAATTAGATATAGTAAATATGTGGCTGCAGATTGAATAGACCGGCAGTTCCACTGAAGGACCCGAAGCTGACCTATTTTGGCGATAGGCAAGCAGCTGCAACTGCTTGGTCTAAAATACTATCTTTTAAAAAATCTGATTTGGTCAACGATTCTTTCACGTACTTCTTAGTTTTAGGATTAGTACTCTGAGTCTTGTTAGTAGGTGACCTGGTACGTTTAAGCATTCGAGCATCCAAGTCCATATCCTGAGTACCTTGTGAGCCTGAATCCGATAGACATTCCCGATCGGTTCTTTGGGAATTAGACGGCAGTATATCATTATTCCTAGCAGCATCTGATGGAGACCCAGGTAAAGAACTGATTAAACTGAGGGGATTCTGGAAGCTCTTGGTTAGCTGTTCTGACATTCCAGACAACTGCGCGGACAACACTTGAGCCAATGATTCTGTTAGGTTACACAGAAGCTTTTCAAGTGACTTTTCTACCACTTTCTCTACAATGGAAGCAATAGACTGAGCAACTGATGCATCCATAGCGAGAGACTGACGAGCTGTAACTCCTGCATAACCTTGCGTCCTGCTTTGAACCTCTGCAAGTGCTTCTCTGCGTGAACAACGCCTTCTGTCGATGACCTCAATAACCTGCAATTCTTTTGCTCTAGCCGGACAGTCGGAGGTGGTCAGCTCTGCGATTGGCTTGGCATAAGCAGCATGATTCATTATTGGATTTACAGTCATCCGCACCGTGATCACCCCCACATATACGGCATCGAACATTAGAGCGACAACCGTTCGCACTATGTCCATACCGCCAGCATTTGCCACATTGAATAGGACGTGGAGCAAGGGATTCAACTCTGTAGATTAATGCCCATGCTTTTATCTCTGTCGGACGCGATGTCCCTGCGAATGTAGCGATAACTGTCTCTGTGGGAATCCTCACATTATTGAGTAGTCTGTTACAACGGTATACAGCTGTAACACCTGCTTGTGAGAAAACCTCCAAGATTTCCGCTGGACTTAAGCTGACGTCTACACCACGGACTAGGCCTTTGCAACACGCAAGGTGAGGAGGAATGAAGCTGCTCACCGGAAGTGTGGCGAAAGTGGTACACTTTAGAAGGTCCTGAATACAGGCCTGGTCTGGCGAGCAGCATAGAATGCCGCCACGTCCAAACTGCCGGACCTCGGTGGTTTGTAGAAAATGACAGGTCACCGCGCGAAGCTCAGTCTGGATGGCCTTGGGGTTCTTCATGCGAATGACTCCTCCATTCGTTGGAACCAGAGCAACAGGAACACTACTGATGCCACTGCGTAGAAACAGCTCCAACGGTACATCCTGAGAGGGAGTAGAAGCAGACCAGAGCGAAGCCCTCTGGCCCGGAGATGATACAGATATCAAGGAACCAAAAAAGAAAAAACTACACTGAAGAGCGCACTAAACTCAATCGGGAATAAATCGGACAAAAGCAAAATAACCGCCGGTTACAAAACCAAGAAACACCCCTGGAAGCGGGTTCACCAGTGAAAGCAGACACGAAGACAGCGAAGACCTTCGCCTGCTGACACGAAGTTCCCTGTTGGACAGGACGCGTTCCAAAGAGCTGTTCAGAGCGCGAGCAGCGACAGCTCTTTGTCCTCCTCGATGGGCATACACGCGCATGGTCCCAGACATTGGCAATATGCATGTAGCATAATCCTCGCTGGCAGAAGCGCCGTCTAGGCGTATCTAGATGTCGACGTCACCGGGATAGTGGTTGAGCTTCAAGTGTGCTGCATGTACGATGTCGCTGACCTGTGGGGCAGATTAAAGCGACGAGGTGGCAGGAGCGATTTCATATCCCACTGGAGTAACCGCGTGAAGGACTCGGTATGGACCCTTGTATCAAGAAAGCTGTTTTTCCGACAAGCCGACTTGACAGGGTCGGAGACGACCGAAGGACCAGAGAACCGGGCGAAAAGTAAACGTCTCGGTGTAGTCGATCGTACAAATGCTGTTGGTTCTCTTGAGAGAAGGCGAGTACGGGCGGTTTCGCGTGCATGGGCAGTCTGGGTGGTCGCGAAAGGGCATATTCGTTGGTCGGTACTGCGCCAAACGGGATGACGGTATCTAGGAGCAATGTGGGTTCTTGGCCGAACAAGAGAAAAATGGACCGTAACCGGCAGTATCATGGCGCGAAGAATTGCGCGCAAATGTCACGCAAGGAAAAGCAAGGTCCCAATCAGAGTGGCCTGAAGAAACATACTTCGCAAGCATATCTGTAAGTGTTTGATTCATACGCTCCGTGAGTCCATTCGTCTGCTGATAGGTACGACGTAGTGAGCTTGTGCCTCGTTTGACACGACTGCAGGATGTCGGCTATGGCCTTCAATAGAAATGTGTGGCCACGGCCCTTAAGCAGCTGACGCGTATCTCCATGTTGCAAAAGTCACGCCTTGTAAGGAGGAAGTCGGCGACATCTGTGGCGCAGCTTGTTGTAATTGCTCGTGTGATGGCGTAGCGCGTGGTGTAGTCTGTGGCGACAGGCAAAAGGGCCAAGTAGGTCAAAGCCTGATAGGTGTAATTTTGAAAGCCTCTACAATCTCCCTGGTCATCTGGTCTGAACTTCTCGCAGTCACTTTGGTTTCGTTAAAAATGGGCTTACAGCCACAGCGCATGCAGTGTGCGGCCAGATGACCACTCGTCGCCAGTTTGGTTACATTGTTGGAATGTTCTCTTAAGCGGTCATTCTGGCATCTGCCCGTTTGCCCAACGTACTCTTTTCCACATGACAAGGTGATACAGTAAACAACGCCTTCTGCGCATGGCACAAAACTGATCACGATGTTTCCTACTGCAGGTTATAACGCTTCTGCATCGGATTATTCACACGTGCGCACAACCCAGAAAGTTCTAAAGGGGCGGAAAAAACAACGTTTCCACACCAACTCTTTTGTCCAATCTTCTTTGGATTGTGGCTCAGGTTATGCAGATAAGGCACCACAACGACCTTGTTTCTGCAGGTCTGCGAAGTGGCCAAAGTCATTGCGAGAAGTTCAGACCAGATGACCGGGGAGATCGTAGAGGCTTTCGAAATTAACAAAAGCAAAGGTTGTGTAAGCTGCCCATCTATTTCGTTGTCTCAAAAGGAGATAGCATTCTTGTCGTGGTAGCGGTGGCGCTGTGGCCTTTAAGCAATGTGTTGGTGCGAAGGTGATGTTGACACCCTTTCCCTTTTTCTTGTTCATCGGTATTTATGCTGTCACCGTGTACAATAAACCTTAGTTGTTAGTAGCACCGTGTCCTTGTGTCTTCTCTCTCGTGTTCGTGTCTCCTTGCTCTGAAACATAAGAAAAGCAGTACCAACTAGCCCACCAGTCGGTTTTATTGAACTATAGTTTGTTTATCAGTGCAAGAAAGGCCTCGCTCAAGCCTACAGACAGGTACCCACGATACCCAACACTGTTTCGGTATCTTTGGGCACCTTATTGAGTTATGTTTAATTAAGATAACAAAGTAAACTATTTAATGATACATATGTAAATATTAACGTACCCGGTTTTCTACCTTAGCAGCTGGCTATAGTAATCCGTGCGTAATGAAGTGCCATAAAAAATTTGGGAGACGCTTCAGCTTCGCCTTCAAGAGTAAAACCCGACAGCGTAATCGGGCCCCGTTCGCATCACCTTCTCAATAGCCTCTCTTGCCATCACCGTTCGCATCATCTGACTTCACTACTAGGTGGGCACCTCAGTCGTGTCGCAAGGAAAGCAACGTCTGTGCGCGTAATATAGGCCCTTAAAACTATCCTAGAATGCCTACTGCAAATACAGTTGTGAATTGCCCTCTACGCCATAACTCTTCCTGTAACCAATTCTCGAAGTACCCACTACGTGCTCGCACGGGAACAAGCGCACCTGCGCATCTGCCCACTTTGTTCATGCTGCTGCTGCTGCTGCTGATGATGATGGTGATGATGGTTAAATGGCTGAGCACTTTCCATTGGGTAGACCTTTAGACTACGCACTCGCTATGCGACTCCTATGTTATGACGCTTGGTGAAATATTATGCTCCATCTACATGTGTTCATGACAATCCTCGCACTACTTAAGATTCAATAGTGTTTTTTTTTTCTGAAGCAATTGCGAGCATGGGCGTGGCTTTGTGGTAGAACACCTGCTTTTTCCCTCAAAATGCCTGGGTTTCGATCCTACCAGAACCGATGATTTTTTTTAAAAATTATTTATATATTTGCATCGATCTCAATTTTTTTCGGTCATGGACAAAGCTGATTTTTCGCTCATAACCATCGACAGACGACACCAACAACGGAATTTTTCTGTGAAACGAGCTCTTTAACGCTCTCGCGTTAATATTTGGGTGTAATATGAGGTACCGAATTAGAATTGAAGTAGGTACGAACGCTACCCAGTGGGTGCCTTAAAAGGACACTAAAGTCAAAACGATTTTTCTCGTATTAGGAAATCACTTTCTCTTTTTTTTTATTCACACATTTGTTAGTTTTCTCACAGAAAACCAAAGGATCAGGGCTAAAGGCGCTAGCATGCGCCTGACTGAGGCCCCGACCCCTTTACAATTAGTGCTCGGCGATGCAACATAACTAAAAAACAACAGCACATATGTACACACTAAACACATGATCGAGTAACATAACAACAATCAACATGAGTAACATCAGTAGGGTAAGTAATAAAAGCGAAATAAGTATCACAAGGAACAATATAACATATTATTCAACCTGCAGACGTTGGCACTAACAACACAACCATGTGCAACACCATTAACTATATTTCCAGATTTGTCTTTTATACAATTTTAAAGAACGCGATTCTTTTATTATGTCTAACAGTTCTCTGTTTGCATTTCAGAGCCTACGAATTTTTGTATCTCAAGCATTGGGTCCCATAATTTGTTCTAGTATTAGGTGGTTTTAGTTCATCACACGTAGGTTGCGGTCTGTGGTGGTTTGAAGATATCTGGACTCAAAATTTGCCCAAAATTAGTTTTCGTTGTAGATCCCCAGATCAATAAGCAGTAGTGCAGATATGACTGAGCTAGAGCATGATATATAATTGCTTTTAGTCTATTTGCAAATAAAGATCCTATTCTCCACAGTGCACCAAGTGTACGAGATAGTTTGTTTTGGAGGTGAGATGTGTGGTCATCCCACGATAAATGTTCTTGAATAAATATTCCCAAAAACTTAATAGTGCTCGTCTTTTCAAGCATTGAGTCTTGGAAACGTAAGTTGAAAGTAGTGTTTATACGCGAGTTTCGAGCTCTCAAAACGACATATTTAGTTTTTTGGTATTTAGTTGAAACACATTTGCATCTAAGCACAGTGAAAGTTCTCTCATCAATATATTTGCTTTTATTTCGGCATCTTCCACACTTCTATTGTGAAAAAATACGTTTGTATCATCAGCGAAAACTATTTCCTCAGTGTGGGGTATATTGCACATGTCATTCACATAAAAAAGAAATAAAAGGGGGGCCCAGTATCGAGCCCTGCGGAACTCCCGTAGTGATTAGGTTGTGGTCGGAAGAACAGATGTTTACTGTTACGTACTGTTTGCGATTTTGTAGCTAGCTTTTAGATGTGCAGCATCTTATGGCGAAGCTTAATCCGGTGGTGGTGGTGGTGGAGGTGGTGGTGGTGTGCCGCGTGGCCTCCCTTACTGCGCATGCGCAAACCCTTTAGAAAAAATAAAAAACCTCCTCTCCCCCTCTCTCTCCTCTAGGCATCCCTCCCTGCGGCAACCAGACCCTGACTGCGCATGCGCGTCAACCCTCTCTCCTCTAGGCATCCCTGCCCGCGGCGTCCACACTCCCACTACGCATGCGCGTCCCCCCCTCTCTCCTCTAGGCATCCCTGCCCGCGGCGTCCACACTCCCACTGCGCATGCGCGTCCCCCCCTCTCTCGCCTCGTGACGCCGACGCGGGCAGCGTCTGCTAGCGAGTTTCTTGGTTGAAAAAACCGACTGCTCGCGCTGCACAACCGTTCACTGGCCACCCCGTATATATGGCAGTGGATCTTGACCTGCAAGGTGGTGCCGGTGGGAGATTTCTCCTGTGCGTTGTTGAACAATAAAAATTCGCAGCGTGCGCGTTAACTAAAAGCGGACTGCGGGTCTCTGTGTCCAGTCGGAGTCTTCTGTCTCTCATTGCCCATTAGCAGCGATTGGCATGTTCCAGTAGGAAACACCGCTCCATCACTGCGTGCTTTGCGCCTCCCCAGTTTTCTCTCCTGCGCAACGCTACGATGAGCGCCAGCGTCAACGCCGCCGCGAGTGTACGCGTTAGCGCCCCGCTGCTTTACATCTACACATGGTTCCCTTTAGCGGGAGATGGTGTACATTAGGAAACAAGGTGGATCATGTATCAGTGAACCATCGGTGACGTTATATGACTGTGAGTTTGAATTTTTAGACCAGCACGTGTAACTTTGAAGTATATTGTTGGTGGGCCCGCTTCGCTTTTTTTGCCTTTGTTCGTGCGCAAGCTTTACGCGTTCTTTCGGGTTGCGCATGCGGGAAACGTAGGGGGGTTGATCATATAAGTGTTGTTTCTGTAATAAAAAGTTCAGTTGCGAGTGTCAGCGCTGTGTGTCCGTTTCACTTCTTTTCTCTGTCCGTGTGTGTGGTTGCGCTGCCGGTGAATATGAAGTTTTGAAGTTTCTGTGTAAAATAGGAAACGGGCGAAGACGCATCAAACTTAGCAAACATTTTCGATTTAGGTCGTCTTTGCCATTTTTTTTACGTATTTTTTCCGTCTGGAGGACAGCATCAAAAAAGCATGGATGTAGTTCATAATATTGCCTATTAAAACCAACACAAAGAATTTTCGACGCCACGTTTACAGTTCGCAGTAAATTCGGCCGCTAAATCCAAAAAATATTGCGTTGAGCAAAACCAAGATGCCCGCGCCGCCACCTTCAAATGTTTTTTCTTGAGCTCGGAGCGTTTTTCGGAAATAAAATTTTCGG
>JALIZH010027551.1:0-97007 GCA_030522465.1 Rhipicephalus appendiculatus
AAAGGTCGCCGCGCAAGAGATTGCAGACGGAGAACTGCGTGCTTCGGCTGCAACAATTTGTAAAGTATGTGGCAGACAGAACAGCCGACACGATCTCAGAAGCTCAGACTGACGTTTATTCACGTCCACATGAGCCCAGAACGTCCATTCTCGCTTTTCCTTCTTTTTTTTTCTTCGAACGAGCTCACGAGCTTTCTCGCATACAGTTTCTCTTCCTCTCCCGCAGGCTGAACGCGGGAAATTCAACCATATTCCGGTCGTGAGTCGCTGCTTGTCGTGATGGAGAAGTGTCACCAGGCGTCAACATGGTTGCGTCAGTGTCTAAGGCTGCTGTAGCCACTGAGCACCAATAGACATTATATAACAATGTGTAATAAGCATTCAACTACATCTCTGAAGACGCGTTTCACTTTAATGTGTTATAACGATTCCTATATCAGAGGGATCAACAGCATTTTTTTCTTATATCGCTCAATAGCGGTTACGGGCACTGGCGGTGGCAGCAGCGCACAACTACGGTGACAAAAATGGCGGTTGTTGTGGTCTCATATAGCTGGCGCTGAAAATTATATCCAGGATTGGATGGTATTTGAACCTGGGTCCTCCGCGTGGCAGGAGAGTACCCTACCGCAAAGCCACGGCGGTGCTTGAAACTCCTTCGCAAGAAGACCCGAGACAGGCGTCATAACGGCAAGGAATCACGTTAACATATGTCATATAGCGTGGTGTGTCATATAGGCGTCAGACAACGGGAATAGCGCAACAAGTGAATCGTTGAATCTTCTAGACCATTACAAATGGCCAAGCCATAATTCTACATCGTCATCAGTCACAGCATCAACAAAGTGCACATAACGCCTGAAGGATGTGTAGTGGGTACCTCGCTTCTCCGCAGAAGCACAGTGGGTGGTTCCCTTCTTCAGCAAAGTTACGTTGATTTATGCCGTACTGGATACCTTGCATGTGTTCTGGTATTAGTTGCTCCAAGAGAGTTTACAATGGGCTCTAGAAAGGTTGCTTTTCCCAATATTTATATTTACCCAATATATCTGTCTTTTTGTTTCATTGTCGTATTTAGCTCGCTTTCGTTAATTTGTATATTCTTGTTTAACATTGTGTAATTACGTACACCACCTTGCTTCACGTGTCGGTCATCCTATATGTAATAGACCTTCGGACGGCTTCACGGATATCATGAAATAAATAAAAAAGATAAATGAAAAGTGCAAAAAAGAAACGGACTGAAGAACTGTAGAAAAAGTAGAAAGCTAGCGAGAAAAGTGCACTGATGTACGACTCCACATCAGCAAAACTGATGGTTCATCGCAAGCATGATGCGAAAGTGGTGGCGTTCGCCCCCAGGGGGCATCAAGCAGTTTTTTGCTTACTCTCGTTTTTTACAGCGAAAGCTGTTATGAGATCACAACAAGGGTGCGGTAGTTGTCCGCAGCCGCCGGTGTCCGAAACCACTATCGCGCGAAATAATAAAAAAAAAAAAACTAAATAACAAAAAATCAGCGAGGACGGAACGGGGGTTCGAACCTGGGTCCTCTCCGTGGCAGCACAGTATTCAACCAAGAAGCCATGCTCTTTTTGTTTTCGTTTTTCTTCCATGGTATTTATTCAACTTAAACATGGCAGTAATTCAATACACACAGAGAACTAATATGCTCATTCTTCTCCTGTCGCGACAAAATGAAGAGCACACAACAGTAAAGAATTTACCATCTCTAGAACGAATACATGAAGTAACAGCCTTTTTCCAAATACACACTAGAATGGCGGTAAGGATGAACACCTCACCAACACAATATACCATTCTGGCTGAAACTCCATTTCCTCTTATACATCGCATATTTGAGTTACCGTTCGAATGAAGTGGGTTGTTGAGGAAATTATTGTGTGACGCCTGGTTACACAATGCGCATTTTGTGACGCCTGGTTGTTACGTTACTATTCTACCCCGTTGTCTTGCCTGTGTTATCACGGTTCGTTCCCAACATAACACTTGTATAGGGTTTGTATAGAGCCATGCTGGTTCTCAAAACTCCTGCACACAAGAACCCTGTACAAGTGTTATAACAAACCGCGTTAACACATGCAAGATAACGTGGTACAAAAGTAACATAACAACCAGGCGTCACAAAATGCGAATTGTATAACCAGGCTTCACACAATATACCTTGCGTAACGAGTGGGTATCTGAGTGCTTTCCAACCCATTACAAAGGGCTCAGCAATAATTCTTCATCGTCATAAACCATGGAATATATTAATGGAGTAGTGAATACCTTGCAACTGTACTTGTATTAGTAACCCCAAGAGAGTTTGCAACGGCTTCTAGAAATTGTGCTCTTCCAGCTTTCGCTGTGACTGTGCTGCGCTTTCCACGAAGACCTGGCGTTTTCTTTCTAGGATGAAAACTGTATCTGCATAAAGATTAGAAAATACCTTTCCTTATGATTTAATTGGCTCTATTGTCTCTAATCGCTTACCGTGGTTGCGCGTAACAGAACACTTCTCTCGATTCACTCTCATTGTTTTGTTCATTCGGAATACAGTACTTACAATGCATTCGAATCCATTAAAACTTGGTTTTACGTTGTCAGAGCCTGTGCAGACTGTACGGCAGCCTACTGTTTTCTGTTGAAAGAACAAGAAGCGCTACTGTGAAAGGTGTACGTAGAAAATTTAGAGGTAGAGAATAGTCCACTCATTCTAAACACCAAGTAATCTGTCGCGAGTGAGCGAAGTAAGATTTTAATTAAAAAGCGAACGATCGCAATGCGGGCGCGGGTATTGACTATCTGTCCACACGTGTCATAAAGCTTTAGATAAGTACACTTCTTGTGCGCTAATCCACCCTCTATCGCTTAGCCTTCGGTGCATAGTTAAGCTCTTGATAGAGTAATCAGAGTAGGTAGTGGTCTTTCCTTTTCTACAGCGAGGTGTTACATAATTGGGCTATTCGTACTCGCGGGAAATGTGACCCCATGAGCAGAAACTTTGGCAAATATATGCTGCAAAAGTTATGCAAACCCCACTCAACATTGGTCTACTAACAATGAAGAATTCGACGGCTGGCAAAATAAAGGAAAAAAAAATCGAGTAAATGAATAAATACATACACAAATAAAATAAATAAATAAATAAATAGATAGATAAATAAATAAACGTATAGGGACAATAATAAATAAAGCAATGAAAATTCAGGGAAAACAGTCATAATATTGATACAGAACGGCCGCCGTGGTGTGGCTGCATGAAAGGGAAGAAGACGACGTAGCTGTTGGTTGTTGCTGGAATTGCGCCATTGTCACCACCCTGCGCTGCGCATTGTAAATAGTTAATTAAACAAGCTATGGTAACATTATTGCAACAATTCAATCGCTGTTGCACGTTGCAACAACGGTGACCCCACGCCGCCTTCGGCTGCGGATACTTCATTGCCGCCAACCCCTCCAGCCCCAGCCACTACCTACGGCACATTACTGTACCCCATCCCCCCCCCCCCCCCCCCCCAGCCCCGGGATCCAGACACTTTCTTGGGCGACGATACTACCGACGTTTACGCTGGCTGAACCGGTACGAGCGCATCAATGCTGCTCACCGCTGGGATCGCGCGGTCATGCTCGCTAACGTTCTTTTCTACCTCGGCGGCACTCCGATGACTTGGTTTGAAGTCCACAAAGACGAAATCAGTAGCTGGGATCTCTTCAAAGAGAAGATCGGCGACCTTTTAACACGAAAGTGTTTTATGCCGGGTCCACCACGGCTCCTCTGACGTATTTCCGTCACGGATATGACGTTGTAAAATATAAACTAACATAATGAGATCAAAGAAAAATTAGAAGAAAAAGTTCTGTCGCCGGGCGTCGAACCTACGACCTCTCGCTCTGCAGCGCGCGGCGCGAAACCACTCGGCTACGGGAGCGTACGTTCCTCAGCTTGCTAACGGCAAGCTATTTATACACACCATATACCGTTGGCGGTCCGCAGAGCTCCTCGACTTCAGCGCGTGGTCGTCATCACTAGCGAGATGGCGCGAAGGTGTCACGGAGCGCGCGCTCTAAAGGTCGTCGCGCCTCTCGCTGGGATGAGCGTGCGCCTCCACGGGGGCGTCGTCGCTGGTGCGCGCGGGCTTATCTCCTGATCGGGGCATTCGGCCGCTTCGGACGCCTTGTGCTTCCACCGCAAGTTTGCTTTGAAGTTACAGTGGTTAAAGAGTGCACGAAGGTCGCTTCGTTCGCCGCAGCGGCCGCGTTTAGGAATGGAGCGCGCCGCTTACAAACGAAGTAATAATTGTGGCAGTTGTTCGCGCTCGTCCTGTGTGTGCTTGTGCGTTCGTTTCGTGCGTCTTTGTGTTAGAGCAGCGCGCTTTAAATGTCGAGCTGTGACAGTTAATCCGTGCTCGTCTTGTGTATGCTCATTTCGTGCGTCCTTTCTGCTTGAGGTGCGCGCGGCATGCTTCGAGCTGCTTGCCGTTCTTCACGTCACATTACAATTTGTTGCTGCAGCATTCATTCCTTCTCCTTTGTGGCGAAACAATGCACAATAAACGCTCAACTACTTATGTGAATACACGTTTCACTTTCGTGTTATACCGATTCCTTTGACAGAGGAATCAGCCATGTTTTTTAGCGATTCATCTGGTCGTTAGCTCGCTGCAAAGAAGGCTCTCTCCACACGCGCCCAGACGTCTACCGAATCCTACGTCTCCTGCATCCTTGACGTCCTGGCTCTTTGTAGCAAGGCCGACCAGCGCATGTTGGAAAACGAGAAAGTTAAGCACGTCCTAAAAGGGATTGCTGACGACGCCTTCAATCTGCTCGTTTTGAACAACGTCACGAGCATCCACACGATCCTTCAAGAATGCTGCTGTCTCAAACAGTCTAAAGCCCGCCGCGTAGCCGAAAGCATCCCGTGGCTTCCGAATACAGCGGCTACTTCTTCTTGTGACCATGCCTTCCCAGTAGTGACTACATTCCTGACTCCTGACCCTTCCCCGACCACGCTCTCCTTGATACAGACCATCGCCCGCCAAGAATAATCGAACGTCGGTATACATTCTATTCCGCCCGTGTAGTCTGCTGAGCCTCCTTATCGTCGCCTGTCGGCTCCTCCATTCGCTTCCACCTATTCTCGACAATGCAATCTGTCCGAATGGCGTACCCTTGACGACAAGCCCATATGTTTTAACTGCCGACTCGTCGGCCATATCGCTCACCGCTGCCGCAACCACTGGGCTCCACCGGAATACTATGTGTCTCCCAACCAGGACGATTCTGTCAACCAGTCGTCATCAGCCCTTGCTTCTTCTATACCGACCACATTCTCTGCTTCTGCCACGCCTTTGGCTAGACTTCGCTACGACCGGTCACCATTGCCTGCTCGCCGTCCATCTCGTTCGCCACCAATACGCCGTGCTGCCTCTCCGAACTATTTGCAGCTCCTCCGACCGGAAAAAGGCATTGCAGCTTCTGGAGGTGTAGCTGCATCGACGACCTTAGCAAGAAATCCTCAGTTAACGTTAACGACAAACCGGAATCTTTGGGATCTTACTGTGGACGATGTTTCTGTGAGCGCGCTGATAGACAGTGGGGCACATGTGTCCCTTATGAGTGTTGCTCTTCGCCACCGACTTAAGAAAGTCGTCACGCCCGCCCTAAACCGAACCGTACGAGTCGCTGACGGGGGGAACTGCCGCCATTACTGGCATGTGCTCTGCCCGAGTTAGTATTGAAGATAGAAGCACCGTCGTTCTTTTCGCCATTATCGAACATTGCCCTCATGAACTCATTCTCGGTATGTATTTTCTAACCACTCACTCTGCTTTCATAGACTGTTCAGCCGACTCTCTCCACCTTGATCGGCCTCTCCTTTCCGAAGCCACCGACACACCTCAAATCTGTCTCTGCTGCCTCGACTTCACACGCTTCACGCCTAACTCTGTTACAGACGTCAACTTATCGTCCTTGCCGCCTGTACCTGACGGTGATTACATGGTTGCACATATTGTTACGTAAAATGAGACGAGACGCGTGACTATTTGCGAGGGTGTATTTACACCGATCGATCAAGACGGAGGGCAGCACGCACAGCGGACAGGCCAGTCCTCTTCGTCGTCTTCTGCACAGAGAATGTCTCTCCCTTGATGTATTAGCTATGTAGCAATATTCCTGCTGTTATGCTTACGCATGGTGTCGCTCTTCGCCACACGCTTCTCACAATTATTGGAAACAGCACCTGCCTTCCCCTGTGAATTTCGCACTCACTGCACAATTTCTCCCACAGGGTATCTCCCTGGCCACAATTACTGCTCTTCAAGACCACCACATCGAGCTCTTCTGAGTGGACGATTGCTGCAGCTCGGCCCGTGATTCAACTTCATCACCTTCCTCGGGCGTCGACATTGAACGGATGGTGTCATCGGACCTCACGTCTGATCAAGCTGAAGCCCTATGCCACGTTCTTCAGCACTATCGTGACATTGTGACTTTGCCAGTACATCCTTAAGCCAAATGACCATCGTTACTCATTGCGTCAATGGCGGCACTACGAATCTGATTCACAGAAGTCCATATCGTGTTTCCGCATAGGAGCATAGAGTAATGCAACAGAAAGTCCAGAAGACGCTTGCAAAATACATTATCGAGCGCTGGCGCAGTCCCTTGGCTTCCCCCGTCGTCCTTGTCAAAAAGAAGGATGGAACATGGCGCTTTTTTGTAGATTATCGGTACATCAACAAGATTACAAAAAAAAAAAAGATGTTAACCATTTGCCGCGCATCGTCGACGCGCTAGGGTGCCTATACGCCGCTACTTACTTTTCAACTATCGACCTTCGCTCTGGCTACTGGCATATAGCCGTCGATCAGATGGACCACGAAAATACCGCATTCGTCACTCCTGACTGTCTTTATCAGTTCAATGTGATGGCCTTCGGTTTCTGTAATGCGCCGGCCACGTTCGAAAGAATGATGAACTCATTTCTCAAAGGGTTCAAATGGTCCACCTGCTCGTTATCCCGACGTCGTTTTTGTTTTTTTCGCCCAGATTTGACGCTCATCTCGATAATTTATCGGCGATATTGACGTTTTCCCTAGAGCCGGATTTCAACTGAACTCCTCGAAATGCCCATTCGCTTGTCGTCAAATAACCATGCTTGGCCACCTCGTCGATGCCACAGGCGTGCGCCCTGATCCAGAGAAAATGCGCGCTTTTACAAACTTTCCTGTTCCGAAGTGCACAAAGGATGTTCGCAGTTTTGTGGGGCTAAGCTCCCTATTTCCGACGCTTTGTTTAGGGCTTTGCGACCATTGCACGCCCCCCTTACAGGCCTCTTGAACAAGAAGGCCCGGTTTTACGGGGCCCTTACAGGCTGTCATCTTTTGCGCAACTTACTACCCTGCTTACAATGCCGGCCATCTTGACCCACTTCGATCCATCAGCTTCAACCGAGGATCGCACAGACGCCAGCGGACACGGCATAAGAGCAGTGTTAGTGTAACATCAACGTGAACCCGACCGTGTTATAGCCTGTCCAAGCCGACTGCTATCTTCCGCTGAGCGCAACTATTCAATCATAGGGCGCGAGTGCCTCGTTCTTGTGTGGGCAGTCACCAAGTTTCGTCCATTCTTAACCAGCGCCCATTTCCTGTCGTCACCGATCATCACGCGCTCTGCTGGCTATAGCCTCACTCAAGGATCTCACTGGACGACTCACTCGCTGGGCCCTACGCCTATAAGAATACACATTCTCGGTTATATATAAAACAGGGTGAGTGCATCAGGATGCGGATGGTTTATCCCCGCTACCCTGTGTAAGAAGCAACCGATACTGACACCATCGTAGACATTTTTCTGCGTCGCAGCTACTCCAAATTTGCGAAGAGCAACGCCGCAATGCTTCTCGACGAGCCGTCATTAAACAACTTGACTCAACGCCTCGCGACGTATCTCTGCGGATGTGTCTGTTGAAAAACGGGATCCTATACCTACGTAAAATTCGATCCTTTCGGCTCTGATTTACTTCACTTCATACCAGCTCATCTGCGTTTGACTGTCCTCCACTAACTTCATGACTCTCCTTTGAAGGGCCACTAGGGCATTTCCGACACATACAACCGGATACGTCGTCATTTTTCCATGCTTGGACTTGCCCGTTCTGCTCGACGCTGTGTCGCCGCTTGTGAGCCTTGTCAGCGCCGCGGAAAACCGTCTGCCTTTCCAGCTGGAGACCTTCAGCTGATCGACGTTCCAGCTGAACCTTTTTGTCGAGTTGGTATCTACCTGCTTGGCCCTTTCCTACTCTCCAGCTCCGGAAATAAATGGATTGCTGTCGTCACAGGCTATGCGACGTGGTACGCTATCACACGAGCACTTACACCGAATTCACGCTACCAACGTTGCAGATTGGCTGTTGTACGACATAATTTTAGTGCACAGAGTCCCACGCCAAGCTTGTCACTGACCGTGGCCGCACCGTTCCTCCTTTCAGCTGTTGTTGACGAGATATTGCACTATTGCCATACAGAGCACCAGTTTACAACTTCATACCATCCAGAGACGAATGACCTCACAGGAGCGCCTCAAGAGGACCATAACCGACATGCTCTCGAAATACGCTGCTGCTGACCAACATGCCTGGGACATTCATTCGCCATATGTGACGTTAGCTTTGAATTCATCGTGTCACGACACTGGCGGCTATTCACCATTATATTCACCGCACTGGGGCATTAGCTTTGCCGCCCACGGCCACTCAATATGCTGGCGAAGCCATCGCCCGTGTCCGACTACGCGTGCCAAGGCGTCCCCCGGAACGCTGTTTTCGGGTTGTATCGGCATGGCGTCTTTCACGTTCTTTCCAGCGTTATTCAACCTGTAGAACTGCCCATTGAAAGGACCATGACGCGATCACCGAAGGACGAGAATTTCTTGAATTCGGAGTTCTCCGAAATGTTTCAATTTCTGATATAGGCCTTGCGTCAAGTCCACATATCGCTTTTAGTCCAGCAACACGAAATGTTTCAATGAAGCGCCCATCGTGATCGTCCTGCTTACCAATCGCTTAACGGCAGAGCTGTTCTGGTCGAGCTTTGCCGCGTGTCCACAGTATTTTTACAACATAGTGCGTGTGCCATAGACAGAAAATTATCATCATCATGAATCAGGCACTCACTAAATGACCGCCCAAGCATTCTGTCCAGATGGTTAACAAGGAGAAGCTGAAACGTACCCAGGAACGTCGCTGTGACTGCCTTGCGCAACTTAGTGCAAGCTGCGGTAATTTTTTGCACCGTCGGTGGAACGCATTCGTGTTGCTTCAATGCAGTTCACATGCGGGGCAAGCATGGGTGTGTTGGCTGCTGCTCAAGGCACGCACTTTAGGACGGGGGGTGGCACGTGTTCTGAATCCCAGCCCCGCAAAGAAAATGTATTTTGTTTTATTTATTATTTTGTTTGGTGCGCAAAAGCTGTGGGTAAGGAAGGTTTTTTTTTTCTGAACATCATCACCAGCTCCACAGGACAATCAATGCCTGCTTCGTTTGAAAAAGGAGCACGCTGTCGTTGTAAAGGCATTCTTAGGGACAATGCAATCCCTTGTTACATTGATAAGTTCGCAGAAATCTGCATGTCCTGCTGCATGCTGACGTATTCGCTCAGCTGTAGAAAGGCGGTACAGCAGGTAAATAGTCTTTACAATTATTCGTCGACCACATCACAAAATTTTTGCCTCGCGCATAAATGTACATGCACACCGAATTTTCAGAATTTCAAATTATGCACTTGGATGAAAATGTTGACATTTTAGCCCTCTGCAAGAAGTTTAGGACGCCTAAATTTCTCATACTGGGATGCAGAGCTTGTGGCTACAACAGAGAAGTTCAGCCACGCTTCCAATGTCCTGGTTTATCATTTTCTTACCGAACTTATTCCATAAAAATGTACACCTGCAAGTGCATAAACATTCAACTAAGTGGAAGAGGTTTCCAAGAGCGTTCGCTTCTCCGTTTTGGATGGACGATTGTCAGGAAACTTTAGTGTATTGTATAAGTGCTAGCTGTTGTGCATAAACTGCACTTCTCACTTATGTTTGAACATTTTACGGCTGGAATGCGATGCGAGTCGCTCGTCTCTCCTAAGTCTGCTTTGTTTGAACGATCAAATACTTAAACTTCAGTTCCATCAAGTAAAGCTTCCCATAAAAATAGAAACGATATTCATTCGTCGGGATATTACCAATGATGATACCTTTTTGCGACAAAAATAACTTGTGTTTGCTAGGTTTGTCACTGAATTACGGGGAGACACTGATATGGTAGTTTGCGGTCCGATAACAGGAGAAAAGCTTAGTCACTGTCCAAAACATCATGAACCAAACAGTTTTAGTAAAGAGACACTAAAGGAAAATAATAAGTAGTCGTTGATTGTTGAAATAGCGGTCCAGGAACCTCGTAGTGCTACTTCTGTGCGAAGGAAGTGCTTATTCTGAAATAAAATGACGTTTTAGTGGTCGGCACCGCGTGAGCGCGTCTCAAATCACCCGCCTGAAAGTGGACTGTTAGACGTCACGGTTGCCATGCCCAACGTTGCCCGCCTTTACTGCGCAGCCGCCGACACTATAGTAGCAGCACAGCGAAAGTAGCGGGAGCCACAGCAGCAACAACGTCCATTGAAGCTTGCCGCAATGGATCTTTGTGTTGGCCGGGTTCCACTGGGCTCCGCCTAGATGGCACCAGCTATCCAGCCTTACCAGGTGAAAATGGACTTTTTGAATTGCTGGCGCCCTCCTCCATCGTGATGTCAAGCGGTTCTTTTTCCAGGAATGAAACAGAAACGGACAAGCAGCATTTTATTACGGGCTGTAATGGACGGAAGGTTCTTTTTTTATTGCAATTGGTTTGATTACTAGTGATTAATTGTACTCGGACCTTCGCACGTCATAGGGATAGTTTCAAAATGTCCCACTCGTGGCGTATATGGTGTCGTACGTTTACCTTAAATTCTCGATTAATAGAGCACTGTTGTTGATAATAATGATGTTTTAGACGTTGTCAGACATTATTCTTTAACTCTGACGTAAATTGTTATTAGCCCTCAGTGTCCCTTTAAGGCGAGCTCATTGAATATGCACTTGTATTTTAAGGCTGATTTCAACAAGTTCTTGATTGGGTGCATTATCATAGTCATTTTAGAGCAGGGTGTCGGAACGAAATGTTTTAGGGGCGAAGCTCCTTAGCCTGTCGGTCGTGCGTCCCTTGTATGTAGTAGCCACCTGCTGATGACGATGACGATCGCGATCGCGATCGTCATCCCCACTATGCGATCGCGATCGCATAGTGGGTACATGGAATGTACCCACTATGCCTCATAACGATGACGCTGATGACGATGACGATCGCGATGCCATACAACACATGGCATCGCGATACCACACGGAATGAACCCACTATGCGTCATAACGATGACGCTGATGACGATGACGATCGCGATGCCACATGGCATCGCGATATGGTCTCACATGCATATCGTTTGACCACATGCAACCAACCACCATCACGTCTTCGATGATGTACCTCCGGAGCTTCGCCCACGCATCATCATTCACTCCGCGGATATGCTGTGATTTTTTCGTTACGGTTTTAGTTTCGTTCCACCGCAAAAAGTTCCGTTCCGTTTCTGTTCCGGAACAAAAAAAAAGTTCCATAACGGTTCGTAACGTTATTTATTTGTATGCGAAATTTTGAAGTTATAGTAACGATAAAAATGCACTAAAAGCTCGTTAATTCGAACTTACAGTTAATTCGAAGTGACACAGCCCTATGTATTTCTATGGGGGAAAACTCCCGATAATTCGAACGCGTCGGTATCTACTACGGTTAATTCGAACTGGGAGCCCCTCGGACTTTCGTCCCTCCTCGCAGAAATCGGCCCAGACTGATCACCTAAATTACACATTACTTTCATCTGTCTAAAACAAGTGTAGTGATTGATATCCATGTATGCTTTTATGGTTGTAAATGTCATCTGTCTGCTGCTGCTGCTGTATGGGTGGCTCGGCCCAGTCAGGCAATGTTTGCCTTTAGCCGTGTCTCCTTGGACAATTTCAATATTGTTCTAAATAAACTAAGAAAGAGAGACTTTAAATTTTGATTGTGTTAACTCCGCCATGCTAATGAACGTGTTTTGGAGCACAAATAGCTTCGTATAGTTTGGCATTAAGGCTCACTGCTCACGTGAATGCGAGTCGCTGCTTGTTTCTGGCGTATCACTGACTGATCAATAAATTCTGTTCGCTGTTAGAGCATGAACTTAATTTACGAAATTGCCTGCCACAAACGTGTAGTACCGCCTAATTTGCAAGAACGAGTCCGGGTGGCTTCTCTGGGTTCTCTCCGCACAGTGTGGCGCGATGTCTGTTCATTCTAGCGCCTGCCCGCTAATTCAAACTCCGCTTAATTCGAACAATTTTATAGTCCCATTAGTGTTCAAATTAACGAGCTTTTACTGTGTTGGATTTGTCGTATTTAATTACTCACGCTCCTCTTAAGAAAGTGGGACAGGGGTAGAACACGTTCTTGCCACGTTCTTAAGAGGAGCACAACTAACTGTACCACGAATTCCTACAAATCATCACAAACGAGTGCCCTTCTAAGTTATAGCAGACTTTTTGAAAAGTGAATTACGAATATTTTGAGCACGCTCAATACTTTGCGTCAAGGGAGGGAGTATGATCTCAGGAGCAGCCCGTCATCGATTGTACCTCTCATATGCGAGACCACTGTTCAAACAAAACAAACTTGCGCGCCGAGAATGCCCTCTCCACGCTGTTAATGTGTCGCGGGCACACGAAAGTCCACTTGAGTCAATATAAACATCTCTGGTTGCCACTGTTCTCGTTTTTCACACAATTTCAACTCATCTTTACTTTGGAATTCTTGCCTGGGGTATGCGCTAGTTCTGTACTCCGAGATGTGCATTATTGCTCACGTTGCATGACCTCAGTTGTTCCGGACTGTCAAGTTTCCGAGTGAAACGAAAAACGATAAAAAAATTTCGGTTTCACTCCGGAACGAAATCATAGATAACGTTTCGGTTACGTTTTCGTTCCGGTAAAAAATATCGTATTTTTCGTTTTTCGTTTCCGGTTTTCGTTCCGTTCCGATACACTGCTTTTAGAGCAGAACTTTTCGGCGCTCGTTCCTGCGTTAGTAACATCGTATTTGGCGTCAGCTTCGGTGTAACCGATAGAGCGAAGGAGGACGAATGAGAGCGGGCGCGGAGTCTGTCGATATCACGAGCCAGTGTCATCTAACCTCGCTTTCTTCCTCCGTCACGCGAGCTGGCCCCTCGGTCGGAGCTCGTGCGATTGCAGGGCTGGCATGTGCACTGTGGCTGGCTTCGCTTGTCGTAAAGGAGTTGTCGGCGTTTCGCTTGTTTCGCGACGCCTGCAATGCACAGACTGGCGTGCGTAGCACTCGAGCGCTGGCAGTTTCTGCAGCAATATGTAATGAGTGTTACATCGCTACAACTGGAGATAGCCAAAACTTTACATCCCAGTTGGCGTTGCCCCAACGCAAAGTTGCGCTAAGGATTCGCATTTAGGCAGTGTCGTAATTGTCGGGGAATTTTTTCAGGTGGCATATCTTCGCTAGGTATGTCATCAAATATGGTTTGCTTTTTGGCAATTTTTTGCAATGAGTCCTTGACCGCGCGCACTGCAGAAGCTGTGAAATTCTCGAACTACCTGTTACCGAAATACATCGCGTGGTTACGTCTGTACATCTGTTTGTTGCCAACATTACACCCTGCATTATCTTTCACCCGCATTCAATTATTGTAAATTGCCGCTTTTTTTGACTTTGGATATTTCGAATTTTGTGCCTCACAATATGTCCATCTCGCTCGGTCGTTCATGACTCCCTCGCCCCGTTTATAATTTTTCGGATGTGGAATTTGTCTTTTACGTTTAGTATCACGCCAAATAAACCAACATAATCATCTCATTCCATGAACTCAATTCTTTGCTTGCTTCCTGCGTTGCTCGCATATGCTGCATGACTGGCATGGTCCTGCTATAACACTTTGCATGCCATCCGACCCGTGCAAGAAGGGCTCATTCTACCACGACTTTCTTACAATCTTGTACGAATTTTATTACACTTTAAACGCTGCATCGCTTCAATCCTTAGTGCCACCTGAATAAACATACTATGCACAAAGTTGGGCAAATACCGACACCATCCATAACTTCGCTGTCTCGCACGAACATATTCCATTATTTTGATGATATGAAGTCTGAAATAAATATCCGTTATCTTGCGTGTGCATGCTAGTCTTCATTGTCGGCCTTTATTTGTGTAATCTTGATAAACACAGCTGAACTTACGAATCCAGCAGGCGTACCCAATTGTGTTAGCGTGCACTTGGTGGTGGTCTCTGTAAGAACAAATAAAGAACATGAGTTATTAGTCGCTAAAAGGAATTAGATTTCGATGTAGTTAAAACGTGTTTGCAGATTGTTTTGTCGCATGATGAGAAACATGGTACATTCAACAACTCGTCGCTGGCTATTGTTATCCATGGAAATATTTCCGAAGTAGTTTTAGGCTGATGATTCCGCACGAACAACAACAACAACAACAAAAAAGGCACATCATACAGCTTTTTTGTTTTGGCACCCGCCGTGGTGGTCTAGGGGTTATGGTGCTTGACTGCTGTTCCCATGGTCGCGGGATCGAATCCCGCCACATTTTCTGACGGAGGCGAGAATTCTTGAGGCTCATGTACTTAGATTTATGTGCGCGTTAAAGAACCCCAGGTGCTCTAAATTTCCCGGAGTCTTCAACATGCACTGACATCGCACAGTACACGGGCCTCTACCATCTCACCTGCACCGAAATGCGACCGCCGTAGCCGGAACCAAACCAGCGACCTTCCGGGTCAGCCGCCCAGCACCGTAGTCCACTGATCTGCCGCAGCGGAGTGTTCAAACTTCAGCTGCGCATGGTTATCTTTAGAGAAAAATGTACCGACGAATTCATTTTGAGAATTGTGCTCTGTCTCGACGGCAGGTTAGACTGGCAAATGACTCCGCACAGAAACTTTCATGTTTAGACAATGTGTGTTTGACATATGACAGTGGCCGCTGCAATGTTTCCATCTTCATGGATTCTACTTGGGATATTTTACCATGTGTTGTTTTGCGAACTCGACACAAGAACAAGCTCTGCGGGTGCCTTCATTGTTGCTTCTTCCAAAGGACTACAAACAATTCCCTGTGCACCCGAGGGATCTTCCGTGCGGGAAGTTCAAAGATGCAGTGGAGATTCGTACATATCCCGATGATGTAGGGTGAATGTCTGACTTGTTTGCATTGGGTGAATGCTTGTTTTTTTTTTTGCACTAACGGTCCGTTAGTGCAAAAAAAAAAAAAAAAAACAAGCCTGAGACTGGACATCCAGAGCACGTATTTTTAGGACATTGAGTCATCCACCCGGACTTCAAAAAACGGGACATGGACGCCTAGAACACACTTCTCAAATTTTTAATTGAGATATCCGTGATAAATCCAAAATTTTTTGAAGCTTTTTAAGACTTACATGCGCCGTTTCGTTTCAGATAACAAGTGTAACACCTAGACTAACAGTTGTGACTATTTGAGTTACTGAGGGCTGCTTTGTTGTGCATATTTTGGCTCATTAGGTGCATCTTGAAAGCGTTGTCATTCATTTATGATGACCATGACAATGCAGCTTACCTTAAATATGTTGAACAGGGTACGGACGCTGTGGATGCTGTTGAATGTGCTCCTGGTGCGGATATTGTGTTTTGGTCTAATATATTTGGCATTCGTGCAACCTTTTACCGCTTAGAAGATCCTATAGTTGCTTTGTTTGTGGACGCAGCAACGCAGTAACACTTATTTGTGGACGCAGCAACGCAGTAAAGAAACTCAAGCATTGTGCATGGGTTGTTGGAATTGCAGCTTCTAAAGCAACGAAAATGCCGAAGTATGAGTTGAAATATCTAGTATCGCTTCAGTCATATTTTAGGTTTTCCCTCGCGTTAGGGTTTGTACTCTACACAAGAAACAGAGCACAAATTATATGCACCATCATTGACTTACTTTATTGTGATGTTGCGTTCACTAATAAGTACCCCTAGGCAGCTATGGGACAGTCACACTGGTAGCTGTTGTGTGAGTGACAACATAATAACCAAGGGCACAACATTCACAACAGCAACACGCTGAACACCTTCCACAGCCTCCCTGGTAAATTGAGCATATTTAATGTACATTGCATTGATACGCAGTCATCACAAATTTGTATAGGGTCCATATGTGCCAAGCAAGTTGAAATATGCAAAACAAAAGACACTGTGTATTAACTCAAATTGTCGTGACAGTTAACGCAGATGTTAAGCTTATCAGTGATGATACCCAATGACGATAATCAGCCTTTTGGTGGGTCTTGCGCCGCTTTTTGCGATGATCTAACTGCGACGATGAAACGAGTTTAATTGGGACGTTGAAGCGCGTTTATTAATAAGATAGACAATACCGAGGTGTCGATCAGAGAAAGCAGTTCACGGCGCCACTCACGAGCCAGTTCTGCCTCGTTCTTCTCTTCGTCAAATGTTTTCTAACACGTTTCAATGTTGCTCGCTTTGACGTTTGTGAATGCTTGGAACGTACTTGTGCTGATTGAGACGGCTCCTTCAATGAGAGGTTTATAAGCGTATGAGAGCTAAATCTGACACATGTCCAGAAAAAGGAATAAGTTATCACTGATGAAGCTACTTACAAGGAATTAGATATTTGAAGATGCTTCTGCCGTTAGACCCAGATTTCAAATTCGGGTGCAAGTGTGCTATGGGGGGCAGCTGTCTCTCATAAGAATGACTCATATATGGTGGAGCTTAGGTGCATTCCGGACTTTAAGGCTTCCGGAAAGTCAAGTCGATTGCCCGCCGCTAATGAGCTTGGTTTAGTTCAGAAAATATATTGTCAAACAAAAACTTATTGCGGAGGAGCGAAAAAATAATATCGCCGAACTATGAAAAGTAACACCAACTAGCGTTATTACTCAAGGCTGTCCAGTGGGCCCACAAGGTGGCCGGCAGGCTCGGCTTGCTGGTCCCTACGCGGGACTGAGCCGGGTGTGTGACCCAGCCATGTTCCGCAGGGCGTAATAAAGTTGTTTTCCATTCCATTCCATTCCCAATGTGCAGTCCGAAAACAAGGCTGGGCTCCTCTCCGCAAAGAGCTCGTCTTGAAGTCTCCCTTTGTGGTTGACTGCTTCTTCAAAAAGGTCGCCAAACAAAAAGGCGGATGGAAGGCAAATGTAATATCAGAAACCCTGCGCCATTGTCCAAGGAGTCGTCTCTCATACTTTAACAATATCTGCAGACGGATGGAAACAGGAGTCCAGGAGAATATGTCGACCCAGAAGGACTGGCGGAAGAAGGCGACGAAGAAATAGGTTAGAGAAGGAGAGATCTAGAGGAATGGGAATACTTGACGAAACAAGACTCTCTTCATCGGTACAATGTAATTGGTGAAAGCGAGGTACATTGGGCTGTGATGTGGCCTAGGGCTAAACGTGCCAAGTGCGGACTAATTTGGCGGAGCCCGCCTAACTTTACCAAATGAGGTGAACTGTCCTGGAGGTCCCGCTGACATTCACGTGTCGACATTTTTGCCCGACTTATACGATTTATATTTGGCCTAGATTTCCCCTTTCAGTGATAAACCCATGTCGGCGCAATGAATGACAGTAGAGTTTTATGAATAATTTCTTAGGCCAAATGGCTTCATTGATAGAAATCATTCTCGTGTTGACAGCGGAGCTGTTTGGCTTTTAATTATACTGGGTAGCGTGAAAAGAAATTATGATTATAATCATCAACAGCCTTCGCTCTGTTCATTTTCTTCTTCCTCATCTTTCTCTTTTTTCTTGTGCTTGGCTCCCACAACACGAGTGCCGATTTGTCCAGCGTGGGATCCAATAATTTTAATGGAAGAGAGAACGAGCACAGCGAGAGAAAAAAAAAGATTGAGAAAGAGAGAGAAATAGAGAAAGAAATGGTAGAAATACATAAAATAGAATGGCAGAGAACGAACTTCACAGCGGGCACGTGGAGTGGCGCGAGCCAATGAGGCCTTGAAGTAAGGGTTCCAACCTACGAGGAAGATTGTTTACAGTTGTACAAATAAGAGATTTCTCTCTCTCACAGAGAGAGGAAGAGACATACTTAAAAATACCATAGGAAAAAAATGCAGAGCAAGACAAACAGGAGTAACGACACCACGTCACACTAGTCACGCGACATATTCCCACCAAAATCACGTAACACCAGGCACGTGACGTAAAATCACGTACATGGTCACGCGAAATGTTCCCATCAAAATCACTCGCAACTAGTCACGTGGCAAGTTCCCGCGTATATAGCGGAACGCTAGTGACACAACATGTTCCTTGCCAAAATCGCGTAACATTAGTCACATGATGTAAAACTAGTCACGTGTCATGTTCAGGCCCAACCGATGCCAGTTTCAGCGGGGAAGGGACACGAGATTGGGTGGGCAGCTGCTTGCACGGGAGTCCGAACACTAGGAAGCCTGTTGGTTCCAGACTTACACCACTAGTGCAAGCTGTGCCGTTTCTTTTACAATTTTCTTCCTTCATGCAAACGCGTTCTGAAAGCGTATATACATAAACATGCATTTATGTCTAGTTGATGTTCAGTTTGAGTTGGTCACTGTAATTAACACCACTCATTTTCTGCATGACTTGAACATGTGTTTTGGTTTAATATGAAGATGAATGCCTTGCACTTCTCATTATTTTGGCAATCATTGTTACTGCATTTCCAATTACGATAGCATTAGATACATTAGCGGCTTCACGCTGTTATGATGCTTTTTACGGTAGTGCTAATGCATTATTCCGAACTTTATTTTGTTAGCGATGTTTTCCTGTTTCTCTCGTTTTCTGACTCGCGTGTTGTGTACTGCCTCTATTGTATGCTACAGTATTTTTCAGGATGAATAATTGAAAGTCAATATATAAACAATACAATAATATAATGGCTCTTCTAAATAAAATTACATCATTTTATTTTTTTGGTAAATTAAATGCACAGTCAGTATGGAGATTTTTATAGCAAAACAGTGCTGTCCTTACTTTGTTTGCTCCCACATGTGAGATCACAAGCTGAAAACAAAAAAAAACGACATGAAGTATACTACTACTTGTGTGAGAAAATTGCTGGAACTGGAAAAAGAAATGTCAAGAGCAAGAAAAGCGGTATCATAGCAAAGATAATGCAGAGATCGCTTTTACGAAAAATGTCGAAAGTGGTCTATCTACATCGAATAAAAGCATCGCCCGTAATTTGAAATACGTAACAGCAAACTCATATTCCTTGCTAGATGCTGACCATAGCAGGGGAACATTCATTATTACATATGTCGCGTGGCATTCATTCGCAATTCTGTGTGCTGCTGAGCCAACTTAATAGACAGTGGGACACATCACCGCTAAGCACTGCTTCATGACTTGGATAAATAAAACGACCAGTGGTCCTTTACGCATTCGCCCAAAACGACTTGAAATCGAGTCACATTTTCCTTCTTAATATGACGTATCGGTCCACCCACTATTTCTGCACCTCACGTGGCACTGCACCGCTTCCAGGATCGGTCCACGTTTACCAAACGATGATATCAAGCGCACACCATGAGGCGGCGTCCTAATCGTGACATTGGGTCCCTTCTTAAAACTGAGTGTTACGCGAAGGTCACGAGAACGAATACCACCCGCGGCAGCCGCATTTTCGACAGCGACGAAAAGGGTTGAGGCCCACGTGCTTAGATTTAGGGGCAGGTTAGAGAACCCCAGGGGGTACAAATTTCCGGGGCTCTCTCCTACGGCGTGCCTCATAATCATATCTTGGTTTTGGGACATTGAACTTCAATAATTTTTATTAAGCTGAGTGCTGTCGTTCGGCACAGGCCAAGCTTTATTGCATGGAAATTTTCACGACTGTTTTAGATTGCGCCACGGTGGATTGCGCGCACGATGCGAGTGCCGAGTTTAAAGCTAACGCGCTTGCAAGCGATCAAGCTAAAACATTCGATCGTTATGTATAAAAGTCGACGTGCTTCACCGATGATCATATTATACGACAGACGACAGCATTCGTCGCTATTTTGCGTATTTCGATTGTTACTTGGGTATAAAGTGATTGTTACTGTAAGCGCGAGTTCGCCCCACAAAGAGTGTCGTCCTTAACAGCCTGACTACCGCCTTGTTCACCATTATAACCACGTTACAGTGTTGAGAAAAAAAAAGAGGGTCGCTGGTCTGTAAAATATTGTTACAGTGCCTAGAAGGAGGAAAGAACGAACAATAGAAAGAAAAGATTAGGTTGCCAGTGAGGTGTATTTAATAAAAAAAATTTTTGAACCTACCATTGATGAATAGTAGGGCTGCCAAGAACAACACCTGGACCATATCCTGCATCTTTGAGCTCTAACAAGAAAGAAAGTAGCGATAAGGTTTCACAATTTGTGTTGCATATAGGCACCAGCAAAAAAAAAAAAAAAAAAAAAAAAAAAAAAAAAAAAAAAAAAAAAAAACGTGTGGGAGACTCACATTGCAGCGCGGCAACCCAGGGGACATGCCAACTACTGGTCAGGAGACATTTATAGGAAAGTAAGCGCTATTGCCAATTTCAATCAGCTGCGTTTGCCATTGTAGCTAACGAGAATATAACAGAGGTATGTCCTTAGAACGACCGGATAAAAAAAGCTACAGTTCACCTTCCGTGAAGCGAAGATACATTACGGTACTCATGCAGTAACTATTTGCTTAGACGGATAATACCTTCCCTTGCTAACCAGGCGCAGCACTATGTCAACCGCAATCAAACCTAAATCGAACACGACGCCATTTAATTGATGTAAAGGACCGAGTCTAATTATATTCTCTGTTGTTAGAGATGTTACCGTCTGATTTGCCCTTGTCATAATTCTACAGCTAGTCACTAAAAGATCGTCCTATGAGCGGCCCCGACAAACGTGCAAAATACATCTTCTTTACGTTTAAGCCGAAGCAGTGAGGCGTCAAGGATTACTATACTCTATGCCTATGAGCAGTAACATCCACTAAATACAGAACACTTCAGCTAAAGGGTCTATGTACGCTATAGCTTAGGCGTCACACCGAGAATGGGCAGAACTTCGCCCAACGTCGGCAAACACCGGCAGAGACGTTGGGCAAACCTCGCGTATAATCCGGATCACGCGACGTTAAACGTGGCTGCCATGATGATGGCTAGCCAGAACTGGGCCGACTTCATCTTGTGGGTACTGCGTCGAAGTTGGCAATTCTTCATTTTGCGATGTTGACTAGCCGTCTTTGATAGACGTCGGCTAGCGAACGGTGGGCCAATGCTAGTGGTCAAAGAACCAATTTTTGGTAATCTAGCAAAACTAAAGCGTTGGTCACGCATTGGTCGGTTCTTTTATTTCTATAGCAATTACATACACACTCTCGGTGGGTTTTTGCCATCGCCGTCATGCCCGGTATACTTTTATGTATGTATATATATAAAAGCCACAAAGAAAAATGTGAAGAAAAATATGAAGAAGCGCGCGACCATAGATTGGAAACTGCGACTCCTGCGCATGGTAGAGTTGTCTAACGCGCCGCGTTAGACAACTCTACCACGCTCCCTGTATCCACCAGCATAAAAAAGGCAAGCTATTTACACACAATTTACCACTGGCCGTACGTAGATTTAAGAGGTGCTTCAGCGTGTTTTCTATCTCCCGCGAGATGGCACGAAGGGCGCGCTTTGAAGACGCTCTTAGATTATCTTTCGATTTGAAAACTGCCCCTAGAGGCGTAGAAAAAGCGGCCCCTTCTGGTACCCACTCGCGATGTGGAACGGCAGGCACACAGTGCGTTGGACGCCCCCACGTGGCAGGAGACGCCACTTGATTTTACGTCATGTGCTTAGTGTTACGTAATTCTGGCGGCAACATGTCGCGTGACTAGTGATACGTGATTTGACGTGACGCGACTGGAGTTATGTGATTTTCATGGGAACGCTTTGAATGACCAATGTTACGCAGGACACCCGCAGCGCGTTGCTCAGACAAAAAAGAAGTAGCAACTGTGACAGTTGTTAGTTAGCACTCGTGCTGTGTGTGTTCTTTTCGTGCGTATTTTGTGCTTCAGCAGTGCGCTGAAAGTTACGAGCTGCTCATTCTTTTTCCAACTTGTTGCTATCGCATTCATTGCTGCGTGTTTGCTGCGAAACTGTGACATTTTCTCTTTCGGGATAGGCCTCCTCTCTTTCTCGGGTTGGCTGGTTGTTGCTCCTAACATTTTTGACAGTAGAGCTGTTTAAGATCGAGGTTAGTGCAAACCTCTTAGGGAGTGTTCGCGGCTCCTAGCTGGTATGTGTCACAAAAATTCGACAAGGGCCATTATTTACCTTAGGCCCATTAAAATTGAAGAAGCTATCTATAACTAGAACGTTCGGTGATGACTAAAATTTAGCGCTCTCAGGAAGATAGATAGATATATAGATAGATAGATAGATAGATAGACAGAGCACCGGGTAGATAGATAGATAGATAGATAGATAGATAGATAGATAGATAGATAGATAGATAGATAGATAGATAGATAGATAGATAGATAGATAGATAGTATTTAAACGATAGGGCAGACAGAGAAAAGAAGTAGAATCACTAAATGTTTAACTCCGGATACTTACTTTCAGTTTTTCTCAGGATGGTACTTGCGCAATATGTGTATACGGTGGCAGCGTCAGCAAAAGCTCAAGGAGTAGCAAGCGTCTGCGTTGATCGCGTGCGCCTCAAACACAACATAGAGCAGCTTTACGTTATATCTGTTGCAGGAATCGTTCCGATGCATTCGACCGAAACACCCAAATTTTGTGTAAGCAAAGGGTGGCAGAACGACAATAGGAAACAGGAATATGATGCTACCAGCTCCACTATTTAATCAGGCTTAGCGACATTAAGTCTATGCTTTAAATGTGTCAGACAGGACAGTAGTGTATGGCAGTATATTGCCACGCGCTATTCTTATTTTCACTTTTGTTGCATTCGGTTTTCGCCCACAAAGACCGTCAGCAAAGCTCAGCTCAAACCGCGCCTTATTGTTCTAGAACCTTCGCGATTATTGTAGATCATTTTGTTAAGATTGCGCGCAAGACGCGACCACTCGAGATTATTCCTGAGCTTGCGCGATGACCAGTGATAAGGCTAGAATGTTCGACGCGTGATGCATAAAAGCCGGCGCGCTCCAACGATGTTCAGTTCATCGACGGCCGACGCTCTGTTCGCCGCTATCAGTACCAGCGTTTATTGCTGTAATCTCACCTTCAGTTTACCGGCCACAAGTTCGGCCCAAATAAAGTGTTTCATCTTGGACTACTGCCTACTGCCTTCGTCAACGTCACGACCACGTGACATCTGGTGGAGGTGCTTCACGGCCCATGTACCGAACGCCCCCCCCTCAAGCCGTGAACCCAGCCCACGTCGCGAAGAAGACACCGACACCATCAGTGACAGTCGGGCCAGCCGCAGGCTGTAAGGACTCCCCCCGCAGCACGGACTCCTACCGGACAAGACAAAGGCCACGGTGACGAAGACGACAGGGACAATGACAGCCGCTGTGTCCCCAGCAACGATCGTGATCCAGCCACCGAGAGAGCCACCGACTTTCCATGGATCGCCAAGTGAGGACCCCGAGACCTGGCTGGAGACGTACGAACGCGTCGCGACTATGAACAACTGGGGACTCCGACGAAAAGCTGCGACGCGCCTACTTCTACCTCGAAGACGCCGCGAGGACGTGGTTCGAGAACCGGGAGTCCATGCTTCGAACGTGGGACCTCTTTCGTGGCGCTTTCTTGGAGACGTTCGCGAGCGTCGTCCGAAGGGAAAGGGCCGCCGTCTTACTGGACACACGAGTGCAGCTCCCGAATGAGAGCGTCACGATCTTTACGGAGGAGATGACGCGGCTTTTCCGGCACGCCGACGCTGACATGCCCGAGGAAAAAAAGGTTCGGTTCCTCATGAGAGGAGTAAAGGAAGAACTTTTCGCCGGACTTGTGCGCAACCCCCCGAAGACAGTCTCGGAATTCGTTTCGGAGGCCACTACCATCGAGAAAGCTCTGGAACTCCGCAACAGGCAATACAACCGCCGCCTGCCTACGACGAGCTACGCGGATGTTCAAGCGTTGAGAGTTCGTTATGCCGTCCGGGACGACCTCGTAGTCCAGAGCACCGAGACGTCGAAGCACCTTGTACGGCCCGAAGTATCGCCGAAGGAGTTTTTCACTAAGTCCACGTCGGCGTATCGGTGTCCACACCCAAACGCGGTCGCCGGGCCTGGTATTCCACGAAGCGTCGTCGAAGATTGTAACGGCGGCTGTCGGTCGTCTGCTGATTCTTGATCCGCAGGCGGGCGAGCTGTCGTGCTTCTTCGGCGCGCTGTAGGTAGGCGGTCACGTCGATGTTTTCCACATCGGTGACGTTCGGTAACATGGCGTCGAGCGTCGTTGCCGGGCTCCGTCCGTAGACCAACTTGTATGGCGTCATCTGCGTCGTTTCTTGCACGGCCGTGTTGTATGCGAAGGTCACGTACGGAAGGATGGCGTCCCACGTCTTGTGTTCGACGTCGACGTACATGGCCAGCATGTCGGCGATGGTCTTATTTAGACGCTCGGTCAGGCCGTTGGTCTGTGGGTGGTAGGCGGTGGTCCGGCGGTGGACTTGTTTGGCTGTACCTTAGGATCGCCTGAGTTAGGTCCGCGGTAAAGGCCGTACCTCTGTCGGTAATGAAGGACCTCTGGGGCGCCATGACGCAGTACGATGTTCTCGACGAAGAACTTTGCTACCTCGGCGGCACTGCCCTTGGGCAGGGCCCTTGTCTCGGCGTAGCGGGTGAGGTAGTCAGTAGCTACGACGATCCACTTGTTTCCGGAATTCGACGTCGGGAACGGCCCCAGGTAAGTCCATGCCGATTTGCTGGAATGGCCGGCGAGGTGGCTCGATGGGTTGCAGAAGTCCGGCTGGCCTAGTCGGTGGTGTCTTCCGTCGCTGACAATCTCGGCAAGTCCTCACGTAGTGGGTGACGTCGGCAGTGAGGCGAGGCCAGTAGTACTTTTCTTGTATCCTTGCCAGCGTACGGGAAAATCCAAGGTGTCCAGCCGTCGGGGTCGTCATGCAAAGCATGCAGAACTTCTGGTCGTAATGCCGAAGGTACTACGCGGAGGGAGTCGGCCCGAAGTGGCGAGAAGTTTTTCTTTAGCAGAACGCCGTTGCGCATGAAAAACGACTCCAGTCCTCGTCTGAATACCTTTGGAGCCACGGTGGCTTTGCCCTCGAGGTATTCCATAAGGCCCTTGAGTTCTGGATCGGCGCGCTGTCGCTCGGCGAAGTCGTCGGCGCTTATGGTTCCCAAGAAGAAGTCATCCTCCTGGTCATCCAGCGGCGGCGGGTCGACGGGGGCGCGAGACAAGCAGTCGGCGTCAGAGTGTTTTCGTCCGGACTTGTAAAGAAAAACTCCTTCGGCGATACTTCGGGCCGTACAAGGTGCTTCGACGTCTCGGTGCTCTGGACTACGAGGTCGTCCCGGACGGCATAACGAACTCTCAACGGCGCCGTGCGCGACCTGAAGTCGTCCATGTCGTGCGCCTCAAGCCGTATTACGCGCGTTAGCAAACCAGAGGACTGCACTTATTGCTTAATTATTGAACTTTCTTTCTTTATTGTTGCATGCATTTTCCCCCGTGTTCTGTTTTAAGCATCGGGACGATGCCTTTTCAGAGGGGGGGGCATTGCCACGCGCTATTCTTATTTTCACTTTTGTTGCATTCGGTTTTCGCCCACAAAGACCGTCAGCAAAGCTCAGCTCAAACCGCGCCTTATTGTTCTAGAACCTTCGCGATTATTGTAGATCGTTTTGTTAAGATTGCGCGCAAGACGCGACCACTCGAGATTATTCCTGAGCTTACGCGATGACCGGTGATAAGGCCTAGAATGTTCGACGCGTGATGCATAAAAGCCGGCGCGCTCCAACGATGTTCAGTTCATCGACGGCCGACGCTCTGTTCGCCGCTATCAGTACCGAGCGTTTATTGCTGTAATCTCACCTTCAGTTTACCGGCCACAAGTTCGGCCCAAATAAAGTGTTTCATCTTGGACTACTGCCTACTGCCTTCGTCAACGTCACGACCACGTGACAATATGGTACTATAATGGTTGTAAATGGGATCACATTTAATGCCTTCATGCATGAAAACAAAATTTGGTTCCTTGCCACGGCTTTTCGAACTAAGCAACCTTAATTGCGTGGTATTTTTTTTTTTGTTTTCGAAGAACTAATACACGCTGATTTGCCGGCAGCTGCCCCGTGTGTTGGCAGGCCATGGTTGACACTACATTGCCGCTATAAATTACAGGTGTCCTAAAAACACGGTTGCAAAGATTGTTGACGTGACGGATTTTGGCGCATGGCTGATATAAACAGCAATGATAAACTACCACGAGCGTGATGCATCGTCTCTGGCCGCTCTTCAGCAGCACATGAAGCCATGTTCGATCAGGGCCCGAACGAAAGTAGCGATGGCTTTCACTCGTCGGCGTATATTTAGCAATGTGTCAAGTCTACCGCATGCATTTTTTCTAATGGCTTTTCCGAATGGTAAAAATAGGCACCATGTGGCTTGCGTTCTCCACCATTGAAAGTCTAGTACAGATTTCCAAACAATAGCAACATAACATTACCGTTACTTTCAAATTTCAACCGATAAAATGTATAACAATTGTTTCAACCGATGTAAGCTCGTATACACTAGTGACGGAGCCTTCTACATATTTCGTAAGTGTAGGCTGAAAACATAGTTTACTTCATTAACTAAGGTGATACATTGTCACCAGTTTTGAAATCAAACTGAGAGATAAAAATGAGAATGCTTCATGGATGAACATCATCATATATGCCATGGTAGGGATAGCTGGCTGAGAACATTCTCGCTTCGGCACCGCTATTTAATAAAAAACACCTTCATGTGTTAATAAATACAGCTACGATAGTCTCTTAAAAACCAGGGCTGCATGTATGTTGGTAATTGAGTAACTAAAGAAACAAAAAATGATCCCTTGGCATTGCAAGTTTTCTTTCCTTTGAGGTTTACACGACGGTACTGATTAAAGTATTCGTAAAACAATCCGCATTTCAAATGTGCACTATTCGTTTCGAGAACCGATTAAAATAGAATAACTGCCGAAGCTTTATTCGAAATATTCAAATACAGTCGATCTCTTTTATAAGGAACTCGCAACTGCCTCGAAATGTAATCGTTACATCAATATCTGCGATCGTTATGAGTGGGTTGGAGTGTATTCGCACACCGCTACGCTTTATGCGGTGCAGTTAAGATAAAGAATTTTAGATCTATCAGGGTCTAGAAATTCTAGACCCTGTAAGATCAAGAATTCTAAAATTAATGTTTGTTGGTAATCGCGAGCAATAACAAGAGACACCAGACTGGAACTCCAACTAGTGTGCGCAGTAGTTAACAAAATTTATTATGATTCCAAGTATGTCGCATCATGTCAAGGATGATTAGTATGCATTTGGTGCATGCGTGTTTTAGTATGTGTTTATGCGATGTTTTTATCAGCATGTGTATGTAAACATGCCTTACATTTTCTTTCATTTTCCAGCCAAATGGAGCTGCAAGGACATCACAACTCCGATAAAGGTAACAATCATTTTTAAACACTCCCTCACAAGCCTGTCGGAGTGAGCACGCTTTAGAAAGAACGAAGGAAGGAAATTTTCGAGGGCGGGTTTCTTCGTTTTGCACAACCTTTAATAAACAACAAAAAGCCAAAAAAATTCTATAGGGAACGTTAACTGTACTGCTTTGAATCTATTTTAATAATTGTGATATAGATGTCAAGAAAGTATACTGGACGAAAAAGACAACTTGCCGCTGGCAAGGAACGCACCTGCGACCTTGGGATTCGGCGTCCTATGCTCTTTCAAACTGAGCTACAGCGTCGGTCGTCCCCCTCGTCCACTTATTGGGTTTTTTATTCTAAATTCTTGCTGTCGCATTCATTGCTTCGCCCTAGTGGCGAAACTGTGACTTTTTTGCCAGATGTCTTCACGGATCACGTGAACCTTTAACGAGTGGACACCTGACCAATAAGCCCTCGCACACACTACGTGAAAGGCATCAACTACGCCGGAATGACACCACACCCTCCCTATGATTGAACCAAGGAAAAAATTTTCGAAGGTTCGTTTCGTTGTTGGACACAACCTTAACGTAAAGCCATCAGATAATGAGGCCAAGGAATGTATAGGGAATGTAAATTGAATTTTTTAAAAGTGTATTGTGATAATTGTGATATGGGTGTCAAGAAAGTAAAGTAGATGAAAAACGACTTGCTGCTGCGAGGGATCGAACCTGGCACATTTCTTTACAATACGATTGAAAGAGTAAATTTAAGCCTTGATTCAACGAGGCTGGTGGAAAATGTAACGTAGATTGCACAGGTTTAAATTAGAGAGCCACAAGGGTAACTAGATAGGAGTACAAGAAAGGCTCATGCGAGATATGCAGATTCACGTGACTCACTGTAAGTATCTGTAAAAATTCAACCAGCGCTGCTTCGCGGAAACTGCTGAAACAGCGTAGCTAGTGGTTTTCTCTTCATCAGGCTAACACATTTCTATGCTTCGCAAACCTTGCTGATACGTTGTATCACTGTTCTTTATTGACCACTCTTTTTTAGGCTTTGAGGGGGGTAGTATAGCCACCACATTTTATAACCAACAGTATCGTGGCATAGTGGTATGACTATGGCATGCTATTTGTTGAGTAACTGTTACCTTGTTTCTTTTTCCTTTGAAGTTGTACGTAGTGTGATTTACAGAATTTCTGTGGCACATACTCCTTTATGATGAGAGTTTCCTAATAGGCAGCACATATTTTTATGGCACATAGCAGTTTGTTGGGCTAACTGTTGCCTTCATTTTTAGGGGACCAGCGGTGAGAAGTGGGATTTACCCAATGTTTGTGGCGCATGCCCGCTTATGATGCCCACCTGCGTTACCACGGATCTCAGACATGAAAGCCTCCACAAAGAACAACTTCGCTGTTAAAAGAAAAATGGGACAGATGAAACTATGCCAATCTTTTTGTTATTTCTGTCTGCCGAGTAAGCTGGATGTTGTTCATAATAAGGAGACTCTATGGGTGGACAAGACGGCTTTCAAAGAGGACAGAATGAACCCTAATTGAAGCTTCATTTGTCTAATGGCTGTTCTCAAGGACAAATACATGCTGATTCGAAGGACATGACGTCGATCTAGTGAGAACCGGCAGTGAGAACCGGCAATGTGCAACAATGGTAGGCTTTTCGCTTTATGGAAAGCCACAGACTCCCTATCATGATTTGATATTGGCTGCAGTAAGAATGGGCGCACGTGACTATTCTTACTGTTGGGTAAATTTTGTTTTCATGGGTCGGCTCCGCTATTTGTAACGGACCTAGGAATAGCGTATGGTTTTAGACTCCAAAGCTTTATTGTCCGTCGTTAGCAGTTTGTCGTTCGCAAAGCTACTGAGCAGTATCTTTGACATTAAATATTTTTATTAAGCACTATGATTACATTTTCTCGGATTTGACCTTCAAATATTTTTTGTGATTTGCGACCCTCATTCGCGAGAAACAATGTGTCGTGTAAAAGAAATGTAAAAGAGACATTGAGTATTCGCTTCGTCTGCATTTCCTCCAGTGCTAGTCGTTTGGTACTTATGAGAATGCATTGAGCATCATTCCTTAAATCGTGTCTCGTTGTCTCACATCTTCCTCGAGCATAATTATATCGCTTTGCGCGTAGAAAATCAAGGTTAGGCGCGTAGACTGCAGATCTTGGCTGCGGTATATTCAATATTTCATTTACTGCTTGGTGATATTGTTTCATGAGTTCTTGTATATGTATGCCTATTCATAGTCCCATGTAGCTGTGAAAACGGTATTGTGCAGTCAGCAGCTTTCTGAATTACATGACTGATCGCATGTCGATGATTCGTAAAGCATCCCTTCTCGAGGCGAGCTCTGTCTATGTTGGTAAAGTCAAGTGTTCCGACTATTATGACTAAATTTACATGTATAACTGCTTGGTATAATTCTAAGGGTTGGCTGCCTGGTTTAACGTAGAGCCTTTTCTTTTGTAATAATAAAATGTCCTGATTCCTCGAGTTCACAGCTTGCATTCGAAGTTTCGAAAGATTATTTCTAGTGTTGGAAGTTTTCATTATGTTATTTTATTTACATACTTCCTGCAAGGCCGTAGTGGCATTACTGCATGGGGGGTGCACAAACAAAGTCCATATAGTTATTCACATTTCTGTGATAGGCCGCAAGAACCGAATGCAAGATATAGTAATAAGATATAACACTACCAGCATACAACCAAAATTTTAGCACAATATGGCAAAAGCAAAGAGGTATAAAAGGTATAATGCACATGTCACAAGTCACAATGATGAAAAAAAAGCACTTTTGTCACTTAAATTTACTATAGCTTAAGGAAGTTCATTCCATTGTGTAATTGTTTTTAAAAAAGAGGAGTTGGCAAAAGCTAGTGGATCCGGAGAAGTATTCTTGTATTTTATGTGTGCGTTGACATCTTTTAGAACGACATGTCGGTGCTAGTTGGTATTTCACATTTTCCACAATTATCAATTATTGATCGAATCGTATCAGAATCCCTCTTCTCCGGCAGCTTTTCCATTGGGGGTATCTCGTATGTGATAGCTATCTCGTCGGTAATTACATATGCAACATAAATATCTTGTTTTACCGTCATTTCACTCTAGCTTGGGTGACTTATCTGCACATTGCACATTTGAAAGTGGAGGTCCTATTCGACTTTCACTAATAACGTCGTCCTGTCTATCGTTTCGTGCTTACATATTGGTCATTCTGAAGCAACTTTGCTGAAGCTGTTTTGTTCATACCTTATTTACCAGCAAAGCTTTTTAATGTGGCTTTAGGACTATGGCGTCTGCAAATGCATACAAAAACCTATCATGATCGGGAACGGATATGTGCCAATGAAATTGGGGATATACCACTACTCACCCCTAGTTCACTAAAAATGAGGTTGGTAATGTGCGGGTGGCAAACACTAATTAAGATTTCTAGACATACGTAACCATTAATTGAAAGAAACGGAAGAAAACATTATTGTCGCATAAGGTGGGGCATCGCAAATGGTCGGGGCCCCTATTTGAGGGCTCCGCTGGCCCTCAGCATTACCTGTTTTCTTTGGACCAAACAAAGCTGATTTTCAAAGGCAGAGCTAGACAACAGCCTGTCCCACTGATCCTCTGCGTTGTCCGTGCTGTGGTGTTCTGCTCTTCGTAGTGTACCCTCCCATGTAATGTGAAACAGTTGATATGATTTAAAGGTAAACATGTTTGACAGAAATATGTAGCTGGGAAAAATAATGCGACAAAAAAAACTGTCCAGCCAAGTTTAGAAAATTTCAGTTTTTAACTTTAAAAACTGAAAACTGACTCTACGTTTTCGAGACCCGTTCGGTGTCTTCTTTAGAGGGTGACTTTCCGGCCGGCGCTGAAGCTAGCGCTTTTAAGTGCGCAGCACTTTAGGGGCCCGGACTGTCGTATGCTGCCAGCGTCCGCTGTTTTCACTTTGGCGCACCGCAGCCAAAACCCCGTATAATATAGCCATCTCTAGCACACTGAGCGCGCGCTAGCGCCAAGGGGAGTAGTCTTCTTCCTCTTGTTCTTGGAGCACCTTGATGATGATATGAAGTACGGATCTCTTAAGGGGTCCGGGCTGTCGTATGCTGTCGTCAATAGGCATCTGTAGCATTGCCATGCATAGCAAGGGAGGCGGAAAGGGGAAAGTGAGGGTGAGGAGGGCAGAACGGAATGAAGGGAGGAGGAGGAGGAGGAAGAGGAGGAAGTAAATATGCTGTCATGGAATGCTGTCATTTTATGTCGCCGCTTGGTCGTCACGCACGCAAAACAATGTATACTGCGTCACGGAAGGCAAAACCATGTATAAGACAGCCAATGATAGCTAGTGGTTGGGAAAGGGAAGTGAGGGTGAAGAGGTAGGAAAAGGAGGAAGGAAGAGGGTGAAGCACTGCATAGCCATATGTATGGCACCACGCAGACAAAAGCATGTAAAGCATAGTCCATGTATTGTAAGTGTGCGGGAAAGGGATGTAACGTTGAGGAGCAGGGGGCAGCATAGCATAGCCGTGTATAGCATATTATAGTAATTGGACGGTAAAGTTAAATGGGGTGAGGAAGAATGATGTGAAAGAAGGCTAGAGGAAGAAAGGAGGAGGGGAGAGGGTGCCAGTGGATCACAAATGAACGTTTTTTTCTCACCATGGAAGCCTAGTAGGCTACACGGTGAATGAAAGCGCTGCTGAAGGAACTTAGATCCTTCAGCAACGCTCACAGGCTGCATGAATCTTCTCTACTTCCGCTCTGGTGTCTCGTCCCAAGCGCAGTTTGAGTTCAAATAATAATGTCTTACCAACTAGCCCCTCAACACATGGTCTTTGAGTTCGTCGAAGAAGGAAAGACAAGTCATAGCTCCGCACTTCCAACAGCTTTTAGTTTGAGTACAACTGCATAATCTATTCAGTTGTTGTCTTTCTCGGTTAGGCAAAAAACTTTCTGGAAAGGAATACATAAACACCGAAACGACGCACGTAGCTTCAATGCAGCACGAAACGCTTTCGCAGAACAAAGCAAGAAGCTGGTTCCATCACATCAAGCTTGGACGCCGCCCGAGGGTCATAACCGCATGAAAAGACAATAATTGGAATCTTGACATATACAAATGACACCGGGAAACATCAACCGGTCGACGAAGATCCTCATAAGCGTGCAGGTACACGGCCTTCGTTAGCCAATGGAGAAGACAACGCATTGACAAGAGTGGCGGGGAGAACGACGATAGAGACGGAGATAACCACTAAAAAGCGCCTAGCTTCGGAGCCGGCCGGACAGTCACCCCCCTGAAGAAGAGACCGAAACGGGCTTCGAAACGTAGAACCAGCTTTAAAATTAAAAAACTAAAAAGTAAACTTGGCCTGGAGAGTCTTCTTATTCTTACAGAGTTGGTGTGGTCCCATCTCTGTATGCTGTGGGGTATAATAACTGTAGCTTGTGTAAATTCGTGTATGTATTTTTCTGGAGTTTGCGTGCAGCACCATAGGTTCCATTGTAGTGAGATTCTTTTGAGGTGCCGGATACATTCTATTGTCCCCTGTAATATTTATATAAATAAGCTCCAAGGGTGTTGGGTCCTGTACTGCAGTGTTCGTGGAGGCTCGGACATTTGTGAAACCTTGAGCCGCCTCGTCCTCAAACAGGCTCCGGGTGATATCTCATGTGCTGGCGCCGCGAATATGATCTGTGAGTATGCGATTGGGAACTCCTTGGGAGCTTAGGTTAGAATATGGCAAGGCTTCGTACCTATTCACTCCCTCTGGTAGTTGCTGAGAGCAGCCTTTGGAGTCGTGATTATTGTCAGGGGGGCTTTTCGCTACCCTGTCCTTCTTCATTGCCAGTACTATGTCTACCTCCTCCGTTTCTCTTATGGAGGCTTAAAATTTTAATAAACCGTTGGTATTGAACGCAGTGATAAACACCTTGTCCTCACGTTTAAGCTTCGCTGAAGCATCTGTATGGAGTGCTTCAGCGGCACAAACAACGAGAGAATATCGGAGAATGGGAAATGGCGACAGCGGCTGCGTGATGACCCAGGAGCACGAGAAGACCCTACGCGTACGACGGCGTGCCAATAGATTGGCACGTCGGAGGGGCAAACGCCCGGCTTCAGCTCGAGTTTCTGTCGCTAGGACTTTGGATATCCGTATCGTGTCTATGACTGCCTGTGGCTTAACTCGAACTTCTTTGCGCAGAGAAGCAACCTAGGAAGCACCTAGCATGGCCAGCTAAACCCTCGCAACAACCTAGAAGTAACCTAGAAACAAGATAGCATCACTTGGCTGAAGCCCAGCAGCAACCTAGAAGCAACCAGATTGCACTCCAGAATTATCCCGCTTCGCTGTTTCGAAGCCTTGCGTGACTTACTGGAAGCTTCGCGATTTTGTATTATTTCTCCGTCCTCTTACTCTTTGAAGTTATAATTTTTGTGTCAATGGACTTTATTTCTTAGAATGCTCCTCAGGGGTTAGCAGCCATGAGCAGGTCCGCAACGGGACGACAATGCAGAGATGCATGCGCTCACATGCGCGGACCGGCTGTTGCTTCCGCGCGGTCAAGTTCCACGAACCGGTGAGCTCCCCCTCAGCCGTAGGGATGAGGAGATGGGACGGGGCAAAGGTTGACACATACCCACAATAATACCAGTTGAATGTCTGACTTAGCGCTGTCCTATGGATTGTTAACCGCTACCGACGAACCAGCTATGTCCACCGTCGACTTTATGTAACCTCCGTTTCCTAAAGCCCTAAAAAAATGTGCTTTCTTTCTTTCTTTCTCTCTTTCTTTGTTTGTTTCTTTGTTTTTTTGTTTGTTTGTTTCTTTCTTTCTTTACATGAACAGAAAATGGAGCGAAGGCAAAAGGTTTAGAAGCCTGACAGAAGTCCTTTGCTCTAAGTGCAGTGAGGCACGCAGGCCATCATAAACACTTTGCAAGGATACAATTGATAGGAATGAGAAGGAAAATAAAAAAAAATGGTACATGTGCAAAATAATGTAACTCATACAGCAACAATAAAGCATTAATGATCGTAAGTATATATATATATACAACCATTGTAGTGTTCAACGTACTAGTAAAACATTAGCTGCAAGTGCTCACCACCCATATTTAAAGCAAGGAAATACTAAAAAGGAAAAAAAACACATAGATACGTTTAGGGGAAAAAACATAGATACGTTAAAGAAATAGTCACGCGGTGTAATATTTGCACCAATAAAAACATGAGATATAACACAGGCAAGCAGAAACAAAACAGTAGCCAAGGAAAATTCAATATTGTTTTTTATTGGTACCATCCTGATCATTTGCTTTGAGATTCGTGCTATTTATATCTAGAAGGCGGTCGATTTTTTTAGAAATGTGGGTGTCTGAAAAGATGTCTGTTGCCGTCCGTAAATCGTTCGAATCTTCGGAGTCCCTTTTAGCATAAGTACGAAAATCATACAGAGAACCACGAGGATCCTGCGAACAATAAAGTTTATTGCGTTTTATATACTGATATACATTTGACTGGCTTTTAGCATAAGGTATTTCGAAAATAGAGGTTTTGTCCGCAAGTGTCGTATGGGGCCATGATATTCCTCAAGATTCTCAGGACCCTCTTTTGCAAAATGAGCAGTTTAGAATAGTTCGTTTGTATTGTAGTTCCCCCACACAAGCGTGCAGAAAGACAGTCGTGAGCAGAAGAGAGTGTAATAAAGTGTGTTTTTCAGCCTACAGCGGTATGAAAGAATTTAACTTGTATAGACATCCAATACTTTTACTTAATTCTTACATTAAACTTCGCTATATGTTCATTAGAAGATAAGTCTTCTTGAAACCACACACCTAGGAACTTCTGAGACTTAACCTGTTCTTATATATGGCCCTCTGGTACGGTAATACTCATGTTAAAATTTTTTTGGTTTAATCGCGGAGGGCAAACAGCATGTAATTTGGTCTTATTTGCGTTTAAGCACAACTTATTGAGTTTTAGCCATGATGATGGCTGGTTCAAAAAAATGATTCACATTGCCCTTCAAAGGTCGGCGAGTGAGTGAGTGAATGAGTGAGTGAGTGAGTGAGTGAGTGAGTGAGTGAGTGAGTGAGTGAGTGAGTGAGTGAGTGAGTGAGTGAGTGAGTGAGTGAGTGAGTGAGTGAGAACTTTATTTTGGTCCAAAAGTGGCAGAGACTGGACGGGACCGGAGGCCCCGCTATCTCAGCCACGTGGCTCCACCCAGGATGGCGCCGGGAGGTTGAGCCTCTCGGCGATGTCGTGGGCCTTCTGGACGGCCAGGAGTTGGTTGTTGAATCCGCGCTGCGCATGGCAGCCTCCCAGGTGGTTTTGTCGGGTAGTTCCGACCCCGAGTTAAAGGGGCACAACCAAAGCATGTGTTCAAAATTGCAGTACTCGAAGACCCTAAAAAAAGATGTTAGTATCGTCCGCATACATTACTAGTTTGGGGCAATCTGGACTGGAATGTGGCAAAGATAATTAATAGAAATTTTAAATAGGAGGGGACCCAGAATGGATCGCTGCGGCATTCCTTTCTTCACTACAACGGTATTCTAATGGCTTGTTATTCATTCTCACACATTGGTATCGATTTGTTAAATAGCTTTGCAGTAGGTCATGTGCTATTGCTCGTATACCACATGTGCTGATTTATGTAAGAGGACCTCATGAAATACGGTATCAAACGCTTTACTTAGGTCTATGAATAACCCAACTGTGTATAATTTTTTTTCAAAGTTATCTATTACGCGATCTTTTATTTGAAGTAATGCAAGTTCGGCAGACTTGTTTTTTTGTGGAAGCCAAATTGTGCATCATTTATAATATTGTAATTTATCAAAGAAAAAATCCTGGAGCCACTTGTTCATTGCACGTTTATATACTTTTGACAGACGAGGTTGCACTGATATGGGACGATAGTTTGGTCATGTGTTTCGGATTGCCTGCTTTGATGATAGGACATACGCCAGCAATTTTCAAGCTTGTCTGGGAAAATACCCGTGGTAAAAGAAAGGTTGATAATATGCGCTAGTGGAACGGATAACACATCAGGCCACGTACTTTATCGGCACAGGTTTTGTTTCGTCGTACCCAGCTGCACATTTATTTTTTTATTTTCTTAATACTTTTTTTCAATTTCGGGGCATGTGACAGGAGTTTAAAAAAATTGTGTTGCGAATGCTGTAATTGTTTGAAGACAGATGTAGATCCTCACCATCGGTGTCAATCTTGAGTGTCACAGCTAGTTATGAAATACTTGTTGAATGCCATTGGCCGCACAAACATTATTAAGGACACGCGCTTCTGTCTGTATGGTGGTTACATTGCTATAAGTATTGTGACCCATCAGATCTCTGACTTCTTGCCAAATTTTCCTTGGGTCATTGCTGATTCTGCGGAAAACATCTTCGGAATAATTCATTTTGGCTTGTTTCAACTTGTATTAAGTTAATTTCGGCACTTCTTGTATTCCTTTAGCATATTCATGTCACGGGATTTCGCAAATGCCTGAAACATGCGATGTTTTTTTGTTATTTTTTGCGTAAGGCATTTGTAATCCATGGTTTTCTTATTCTTTTGCTCTGATGTTTTTTCAGAACCTTTGGGAACGCAATATCATAACATTTTTTTTTCAGTTTTTCAAATAATGTCTCATACGCAACGGTTGGGTCCACTTCCTGAAGCACATGCTCCCAATCTTCTTCAGACATTCGTTGATGACATAGCTCCAACGCATGATCGTTGATTTTACGGAATACCACCTTTTTATTCTTATTAGCTAGATAGTGGTCACACGATGCAGGAAAGGCTAGAAAAATCGGCAGATGGTCTCTTATCTCTAAAGAAAGTGTCCCCAGCGACACACGATAATGAGCACAAGTTCGTGATACAGATATCAAAGCAGAGTTGCCGTTTCAGCCGTGAGTAGCGTGGCTTTTGTGATAACTTTTCACAAGGCAAAAGAATTCATAACATCTGTTAGCTGTCTAGCAGAGGCATCCATTGAAAGCATATCGCTGTTGACGTCACCCATAACCGCGAAAGGTAAACCAGAACGACACGAATAATTCAGCACATTTTCTACTGACTCTAAAAACGCTGGCTTGCTACCTAAGGGTGGCCTGTACACCACGGTTACAAGCGCCCTTGGCAGGCGTATCATTACGCATTCGTTACTTTCGTTTACACTGGAAAATTCGGGCATGAGTTCATTGTTATATATTTCCTTAACGTAAATAGCCACACCACCTCCTCGTCTTTCAGTATGCATTAAAAGAGTAACCTTGAAAAAAGCAGCATCTTCGCCTCTCTTTAGCCAGGTTTCCGAAAACATTGTTACATCAAAAGCGATAGACAACCGAGAGAAACAGTCAACCAGCTGTTCTTTTTTATTACGTATGCTGGGTACGTTCACATGAAACAATGTTAATCGCCTATGTGCGTCGTGCAGCAGTGAATTGAAAGAGTCAACTTCATAACAGCACACAGTAGCCATTTCGGTAGCATATCGACAATGCAATAACCACCAGTGCAACTGCCACTGATTTAATCCGCCCCAGCAGTCATTTTACTTATATCACTGATAGCGGCTATCTTGAGCACCGCCGAACTCTCATTTCGACGAGCGAATACCTTACCACCTGTCGTCCAGACGAATTTCCAGTGCATTTCCCTTTTGCGTTGTATTGTAGCCCCAAGTAGTTGTTTGCCATTCGTTGTCAAGTGCTCATTAACATAATCTGGGGAAGACACTCGACTACCCAGTTACACACTATCAATTTTAACTTTTTTTTGTTTTGCTTAGCAAGGCATTCCGTTTAGTTCTTCGTACAAAGCGAATAACTGTTACTTACATCATGCCGCGCCGTTGGTACTCTATGGCATGAGTCAACATCATCCTCAGCAATTTCTTCATGCACAATGGCTTCAATTTTCTTGACAGCTTCAAATGGTTCTATATCCAAAGAAACGCCCTTGATTTCCAAATAACTGGAACGCTGGTACTGCTCAACCTCTTCGACCCTGCACCGCAGTTTGGCATTTTGAACTTTTAGCTCCTCGCTTTCTTTCAATATTTGACTAAGGCCTTCCTTCAGGTCCTTCACTTCATTCCAACTGTCCGAAATTTCTCGGTGCTTTTTCTTAATTCGCGACGCAGGTCATTAATGGCCTTAGCCATGTCACGCGAGTTCTTCGCCATTACAGGGTGGAAACAAGACGTATACAATGCACTCTGACAGAGCTATAATCAGTAAAAAACATTAAAAAAAACTATGTCCGGCAGCCTTGCACAAATTTAGGAAAAATAGCGTGCCCAATATTGACGAGGATAACTTTTATCTCACCTGCAAAAAGGCGTATCATTTAGTACGAGGTTCCAACGTGCACTGCAGGCGGACTGTAGAAGAAGCCATGTTTCCAGAGGCTTTATATATCACAGGGACAGGTTGCCCGCTGGTGAAAACGATTTTGCAATTCTTGATCACGCAGCAGGCGATAGTTGTCCACCGGGTCGTCGAGTGCTCGATTACCTTGCTTGCTGAGATGTTCCAGAGTAGCGCCGATGCTTCAAGAAGTGTCTGCAAAAAGGCGTATCTTTTGGTACGAGGTTCCAACGTGCACTGCTACCGGACTGCAGAAGAAGCGATGTTTCCGGGGTCTTTATATATCAGCGAGACACCTTGGCCCCTGGTGACAACCATCTTGCAATCTTGATCACGCAGCAGGTGATAGTTGTCTACCGGGTCGTCGAGTGCTCGATTACCTTGCTTGCTGAGATGTTCCAGAGTAGCGCGGGTGCTTCAAGAAGTGCCCCCCAAAAAGGCGCATCTTGTAGTACGTGGTTCCAACGTGCCCTGCTACCGGACTGTAGAAGAAGCGATGTTCCCGGAGGCTTTATATATCAGCCGGGACACGTTGCCCTCTGGTGACAACGATCTTGCAAGCTTGATCACGCAGCAGGCGATAGTTGTCCACCGGGTCGTCGAGTGCTCGATTTCCTTTCTTGCTGAGATGTTCCAGAGTAGCGACGGTGCTTCAAGAAGTGTCCCCAAAAAGGCGCATCTTTCAGTACGTCGTTCCAGCGTGCCCTACTACCGGACTGCAGAAGAAGCGATGTTTCCGGAGGCTTTATATATCAGTGGGACACGTTGCCCTCTGGTGAAACGATCTTGCAATCTTGATCACGCCGCAGGCAATAGTTGTCCACCGGGTCGTCGAGTGCTCGATTTCCTTTCTTGCTGAGATATTCCAGAGTAGCGGTGGTGCTTCAAGAAGTGTCCCCAAAAAGGCGCATTTTTCAGTACGTGGTTCCTGCGTGCCCCGCTGCCGGACTGTAGAAAAAGCGATGTTTCCGGAGGCTTTATATATCAGCGGGACACGTTGCCCTCTGGTGACAACGATCTTGCAAGCTTGATCACGCAGCAGGCGATAGTTGTCCACCGGGATCGTCGAGTGCTCGATTTCCTTTCTTGCTGAGATGTTCCAGAGTAGCGCTGATGCTTTAAGAAGAGTCTGCGAAAAGGCGTATCTTTCAGTACGTGGTTCCAGCGTGCCCTGCTACCGGACTGCAGAAGAAGCGATGTTTCCGGAGGCTTTATATATCAGCGGGACACGTTGCCCTCTGGTGACAACGATCTTGCAAGCCTGATCACGCAGCAGGCGATAGTTGTCCACCGGATCGTCGAGTGCTCGATTTCCTTTCTTGCTGAGATGTTCCAGAGTAGCGCCGGTGCTTCAAGAAGTGTCCCCAAAAAGGCGCATTTTTCAGTACGTGGTTCCAGCGTGCCCCGCTGCCGGACTGTAGAAAAAGCGATGTTCCCGGAGGCTTTATATATCAGCGGGTACCGTTGCCTCTGGTGACAACAATCTTGCAAGCTTGATTACGCAGCAGGCGATAGTTGTCCACCGGGTCGTCGAGTGCTCGATATCCTTCGTGCTGAGATATTCCAGAGTAGCGTCGGTGCTTCAAGAAGTGTCCCCAAAAAGGCGCATCTTTCAGTACGTGGTTCCAGCGTGCCCTGCTACCGGACTGCAGAAGAAGCGATGTTTCCGGAGGCTTTATATATCAGCGGGATACGTTGCCCTCTGGTGACGACGACCTTGCAATCTTGATCACGCAGCAGGCGATAGTTGTCCACCGGGCCATCGAGTACTCGATTTGCTTGCTTGCTGAGATGTTCCAGAGTAGCGCCTATGCTTTAAGAAGAGTCTGCGAAAAGGCGTATCTTTTGGTACGAGGCTCCAACGTGCACTGCTACCGGTACTGCAGAAGAAGCGATGTTTCCGGGGTCTTCATATATCAGCCAGACACCTTGGCCCCTGGTGACAACCATCATGCAATCTTGATCACGCAAGGGGGTGATAGTTGTCTACCGGGTCGTCGAGTGCTTGATTACCTTGCTTGCTGTGATGTTCCAGAATAGCGGCTATGCTTCAAGAAGTCTCCGCAAAGAGGCGTATCTTGTAGTACGTGGTTCCAACGTGTACTGCTGCCGGACTGTAGAAGAAGCGATGTTCCCGGAGGCTTTATATATCAGCGGGAGACACGTTGCCCTCTGGTGACACCGATCTTGCAAGGTTGATTACGCAGCAGGCGATAGTTGTCCACCGGGTCGTCGAGTGCTCGATGACCCGGTGGCTCGATTTCCTTTCTTGCTGAGATGTCCCAGAGTTCGCTAGCTTTATTATACACCAACGTTTGTATTGCGACGTGACTGTATGATGAACACAAATGACATGTCCTAATATGTAAATAATGACAATCATGTCATGTACAGCATGATTTGCTTCTTGCTGGCTGCTTCGCATTACATCAATTCCCCACAGTGCGTGGGATATGCCGATTTTTTTTCTTTTTCTGTCTTCCGAGCAAGCTGGATGTTATTCATAATAAGGGGATTCTATGGGTGGTCAAGACGGCTTTCAAAGAGGACAGAACAAAGCCTTAACTGAAGCTTCATTGGTTTAATGCTTGTTCTTAAAGGGGAACTGCGGTGCATTTTCGACCATATTGAGGTAATGCCGTTTTGAAATCGCATTAACAGTCCTGGAACAGCTAGGGTGGTTCATTTTGCCGAGAGACTGACTCGTCAATAATTTTAAATAAACAAAAAACTATGAGTCAGAAACGAAACCGAAACAGGGAGCTGCTCCGGGCTGGGTATACGATGACGTCACGACACGCCGCCATGGCTGGTCAGGCTGTAAACATAGCGCATGTGCTTCTTCTATCGCGCGAAAAGCAAGTGAAACGGGAGATCAAGCTGTGCCACCTCGCATGAACTTACCAGTGACAAGTTCAGCGATGATTGCAGCTACTATCTGAGCGCGGAAGCATCGCTTTTTGATTTCGACCCGCCGGTGCGTGAAGCATCTGACGTGCCGAAAATTCCAGAGTAGCGCCGGTGCTTCAAGAAGTGTCCCCAAAAAGGCGCATCCTTCAGTACGTGGTTCCAGCGTGCCCTGCTACCGGACTGCAGAAGAAGCGATGTTTCCGGAGGCTTTATATATCAGTGGGACACGTTGCCCTCTGGTGAAAACGATCTTGCAATCGTGATCACGCAGCAGGCGATAGTTGTCCACCGGGTCGTCGAGTGCTCGATTTCCTTTCTTGCTGAGATGTTCCAGAGTAGCGCCGGTGCTTCAAGAAGTCTCCCCAAAAAAGGCGCATCTTTGAGTACGTGGTTCCAGCGCGCCCTGCTGACGGACTGTAGAAGAAGCGATGTTTCCGGAGGCTTTATATATCAGAGGGACACGATGCCCTCTGGTGAAAACGATCTTGCAAGCTTGATTACGCAGCACGCGATAGTTGTCCACCGGGTCGTCGAGTGCTCGATTTCCTTTCTTGCTGAGATGTTCCAGAGTAGCGGCGGTGCTTCAAGAAGTGTCCCCAAAAAGGCGCATTTTTCAGTACGTGGTTCCAGCGTGCCCCGCTGCCGGACTGTAGAAAAAGCGATGTTCCCGGAGGCTTTATATATCAGCGGGACACGTTGCCCTCTGGTGACAACGATCTTGCAATCTTGATCATGCAGCAGGCGATAGTTGTCCACCTGGTCGTCGAGTGCTCGATTACCTTACTTGCTGAGATGTTCCAGAGTAGCGCTGATGCTTTTACCCTTTGTTGCATGGCAAAAACCTACGCATCTAAACAGCGCTTACTTTTGGTTTTCTGTTATTTTGCATTCAGAAAAGCAGAGAAAAAAATTTTGTTGAACTCAAACCTTTATTTAATAAGTTACAGAATGTCCACTACAGTGGACAAGATGCACAAGAGGTTAAATTAGTGAAAGTTGCAAAATTTTTTTGAGCCGTCAAGCTGTCTTGCTCGAACAAATGAACACAAAAAATTAGCTGCAGTACCACCAGAAGAGTAACAAGAATTTTTTTCTTCAATTGGAGGGGGGCTGAGGGGGGGTTGGGGGGGGGTGCTGAGGGGGGTTCAACTATTTTGAAAAATTATCTTGACTTTGCTAAACTGCAATATTTACAGCTCGTGACTACAAGTGCTTCTTCTATCGCCTGCATTCAATGAAACATACCAAATCACGATTTCATCTGTTTTATAAGAAACATAGAAAGTGAAGAACTTCAATTACCCGCCAAAGTAGGAGTCTGCCAACTTGAACAAAAGTGCAGGAAAAAGCGTGAGACGGTGGCGCGATCTAGCACGGCGAATGAAAACCCTTTTTGTCCACTTTAGTTACCAATATGCATATGCGCGTCACCGACGCACCACAGCTGCGTCCCCGCCATGCATGCACTACAGTGGACGTATTTCAAAACTTGTTCTAAAAAATTATCTTCACTTCGCTAAGCCACAATATTTACAGCTCTTGTCTACGAATGCTTCTTCTATGGCATGCATTCAATAAACATACCTAATCGCGATTTCATCTGCGTCATAAAAAAAAAAACGTGAAGAAGAACTTGACTTATCCGCCAAAGTAGGAGTCTGCCATCTTGAACAAGAGTTCAGGAAAAAGCTCGGGACCGTGGCGCCATCTAATGCGGTGAATGAAAACTCTTTTGGTCCACTTTGTTTACCATTATGCGCATGCGCGTCCAAGAGGCACCACAGATGCTCCAAAAATTCCAAAAATTTGTCCACTGTAGTGGACAGCATGCAACAAAGGGTTAAGAAGAGTCCGCAAAAAGGCGTATCTTGTAGTACGTGGTTCCAACGTGCACTGCTGCCGAACTGTAGAAGAAGCAATGTTCCCGGAGGCTTTATATATCAGCGGGACACGTTGCCCTCTGGTGACAACGACCTTGCAATCTTGATCACGCAGCAGGCGATAGTTGTCCACCGGGTCATCGAGTACTCGATTTCCTTGCTTGCTGAGATGTTCCAGAGTAGCGCCGATGCTTTAAGAAGTGTCTGCAAAAAAGGCGTATCTTTAATACATGGTTCGAACGTGCACTGCTGCCGGAGTGCCTGTGGAATCCAAATATGGCACCCGCCTCTTTGATGCCGAGCAGACAAATTGCCACCAAGTGCTCAGCAGGCCTCCAATTGAAACCGCCAGTGAAGTGCGGGATCAGCTGGCCGCTCTACATGTAGGAAATGCATACAGAACACTCAAATACTCTTTCACAACATCAGTGCTTCAGCCGCTATGAGTTCCTACTCGCAGGTTAGCGCGGTGAACGGACCAGACCCGCGCTGGATCGTGTCGCGACATAGAAGACTATATTGAAAGCGAAACAGCGCAATGTTTTCGCACTGAGACGATAGTAAAGGAAACAACTTGAATAAGCACTGATTTTCAACTGAAATTTTACTGTAGACGGAAGGTATATGTGTTACTGGAAAATTTATCAACGGAAACATATAAAGCAAGACTAGACGGCCTGGCATGAATATGGTTGCTCCTCTAGAAACTACCATTCTTTCCGCGACATTGCCTCTAACAGCTGTACAAATCACAGATTGAACACGGCATATTATTCTTGCATGACTTAACAAAAAACCGCACCAACTACAAGACTCCACGAGTATTGGTTTCTGCCTCGCCCTCGCACTAACAACGGTTTTCAAACGCTATACTATACCTTGCCTTCCCTGCTTAACAAATTTGGCTTATCTGACACCTCCATCCACGAACTTTTTCTAATTCCCTTCGAGACTTACTTCGTTAATGTGTGCTTCGCCCGGTATTATATTTCTTTTTTTTAGTGTAACTTGCGTCGAATATATCCTGAGATGCGTGGTACCTGTAGCGTTACCCATTTAATTGTGTACCGTGTTTTTCTAGTTGTAACATCTCCATCCACGAACTTTTTCTAATTCTCTTCGAGACTTACTTCGTTAATGTGTACATTGCCCGGCACTATATTTTTTTTAGTGTAACTTGCATCGAATGTATCCTGAGATGCGTTGTACCTGTAGCGTTGCCCATTTTATTGTGCACCGTGTTTTTCTAGTTCTTTTTCTGGGTTTTTCATTGCAACATCAATAACACGTGATTTTTCAGTTCCTTGCATACTGCAGTACCGATGTATATATACGTGGGGGAAAGAAACCTTATGATGGTGTCTTGTGGCATTTCGTGTGGTATAGAAAGTGGTGAAAGACATTCTTCAAACAGTATGATCAGGTCTCCGCTCATCGGTTGTAAGTTAGCAGCGTTGCACTGAAAAAGCACGAGATATTCAGCCACAAGCCGAAAAGCCCTCAGAACCCTTCTACCACCCAGGTGCTCTCTAACATCCCTCTCTAGCTTTGCTAACAACAGAGCCCTAAAAAGTTTGGCAATAAGTGAAGCTGTAGACGCAACGTTCTTCTGAAGAAAAAAAATATTTGTTCCATCCAACATAGGTGCGTTTGAACTGTAGAGAAACAAGCTCGAAGAAACCACCAGCACTTTTACGTGTCGTGTTCCGAATTCCCACGCTGCGAAATTTATCGATGCTTTCTTCAAAGCATAAAATTAGTTCTTTGCAGGCATAGACCATAGAAATTGTTGAGATCTACTGAAAAAAGTGGTGAGCGACTCGTGCGGGTGCTGACTGATGAAGCTTATCACTCCTTCGTAACGAACTCTGACCGGCACCCAATGACACTGACAGCAGGCTGCTTGGGAAGCTGTTCCTATAGTGGCTCCCCACAAGAGGTCGTAGAGTCCTTGCTTCGGCTGCCGACGGAGATATCTTAGCTAAATGAACTCGCCGACTTGGTAATGACACTGGCGATGCCGTCCATCTTGACTCTGCACACACATATGGGAACTGATGCATCTACCAATTCGCTTAAGAACTTACCGGATCACATCTGACAGTGGCCAAGAAATGCCTACAGAACTCTGATTATACCATCTTTAAAGTACGTCGTCATAATATTGGCCTGGCACAAGAAGCATTCAACGGAAAAGTAGAATGCATAAATATCTTGCAGTGAGATTTACATTATCGCAATATTCACTTCAAACGAGCATTACAAGTTCGCTCTTCAAGGTTAGCATCCAATCATTAGTTCAATGACAAATGTTTTCTAGAGAGAGAAATAAATGTTTTCTAGAGAGAGAAATAACTTTTCCAGGGGCCTAGACACAGGAGGGGGGGGGGGGGGGTCTTTATCGTTTGTAGACGAAATCTGTTATACGTGCATCGCAAATGCATTGATTGACAAAAATTGCCGTGTTATATTCCTCCGTCCATCAATAAACCAGAACGAGTTCTAGAAATGCAATACGACAAATATTCAGCCATAATAACAGTAACAAATACAGTTCATTTCCGCGCACCATTTTGCATTCGACCTGCTACCAACTAATGCTGAAAGTATTCATCTATAAATCTATTCGTTGATTGCGTACTGTCAAGAAACGACACAGAGACAGCGGGCGGGCTCTTCTGTTCTCGTTCTTCAAGCTCCTTTTTCTTCATTTTACTATAGAGACGCCTGCCAATCTAGACCCTGAGTCATCATCCCAATGTTCACTTCAGATCGTGATTTAGAATTCCATACGTAGTAAAGTTATTTCGTGTTATTTGCATTTAGTATGTAGCCTTTCGAAATAGCGTACTTATTCTAAACCGAGTGTTCTTGTTATGTTAACAGGTTATCTTTGCTGAGTGTGTGCATTTCTTGTTCATTTTTGGGAGTTGTCGTGTTCTTCGCTCGGTGAATATTGATTTATTTATTTCTATTTTTTACTGTTTTCAAAGTTGCACACGCTCCAGCTTGCACCGCAAGAAGACCCACTATAGTTTGAAATAAATAAAGAAAAACTTTTTGAAGTGCCAACAATATCGAAATATTTCCAAAATCAGTTTATTTCAAGTACACATGATTTCAGAGGTCATCTTTCAGAGCGAATGTTTTGGCTTCCAGCAGCCTATGAGCAGACCGTAAGGCTTACATTTGTGTTGTTCATCGCATATGCCTAATTTGCACGTATAATTGACCCCGGTAGCCATGTGATCCCAAGCATCAGAAGGAACAGTCTGCAAAGAAAATAAAACTCTGTTGATGAAAATGATTATATAGGACGCACGACAGGTATCTTCCTGCCTCTGCACAGATTAAAATCACCCTGCTCAGAGATGTGCTACTCCATGCGTACGAACGTACAACTCAAAGGGGCAATTAAATGAAACCCCGTCATCGTTTATTCTTCCGTGCCATTTTAATTATGAGCAGACTAGAAGAGCAAAGCTTATTTTTCCCCATTTTTCTCCTAAGCCACATAACCTGCATGTCATTTTCAATTATTGATTTTAAAGCTTTTTCTTTTTGGTCTGAAATTTTTGAAAATTCCATATTATTGTGCCTGTGGTTGCTTTAAAACCAACCTGAAAAGTTTTGCAGAACATATGTCGGGCCTTACCGACGCCATAAAAGCGTACGAATTAAGACAGTGTGCCATGGATCTGCTGGTTCATTACTTAATGAATATAGATGTTGCGTTAATAAGGAGGATACACTGAAAAAATTGGGGTTGCTACGCAATACTGGTGCGCAAACTGAGGAAGCGTTGGAGCTGGTGGCATCACCCTCCTCCTTTCCTTCTTCTCTTGGTCACCTCCCATTCAAGGGCTTTCTATGCTATAGTAAAAAAGAAGATGCTATACTTTACTCTCTTAGCTACCCCTTTCCCCCTCCTTACCATGAAATTCTGTTGCCACCCTTTGCTATACTATACATGACGCGTCTTCGCTATACTATACAAGACGCAAGTGTTTCGTTTCCTCTTTTTCGTGTGCATTCGTCTTTCCTTGTGGCGCCGTTTCAGTAGTATGAAATATGCAAGACTGTGCTACATGCAGTAAAACAGCACAAGCGAAAAGAAGGCATTGAAGGAGGAGGAACGAGACCTAAACAAGGTGCACCAACTGAAAGTTTATTGAGCAGTTGCGCTGAATAAATACTGCCTGTACATGAATAAACAGAACAAAAAAAAAAATCCAAGAGAAATCGGCAAGACGACTTATTCCCTTTTCGCACCAGGTTAAGCGTACTCTTGTAGGCTTGCAATGCACAGGTGCACATGTACCCGCACAGTACTTTTGTGCCTCTTTCATGCTGTCTTTCTTTTGATCCCTTCATCAAAAGGCAGGTCAACCAGCCGGATGCGCTATATATATATATATATATATATATATATATATATATATATCTGGCTCATTCCTTGTCAAGTGTAACAGGTAAATTGTCGACCATCTCCGATCACCTGAACAAAAATCGTGCTAGTATATAGGAATGTTAGATAGAGTTACTCGAGCGTGATATTTGCGGAAAAAAAATTTGTGTTGCCTAAGGCCGGGGTGCTTCGAACTATGGGTACGGATGTGACGCTGTCGCGTTAAATATCAAATACAATAACTGCTTTAAGCAATTACTACGAAACAAGTTTTTCCTTAATGTGAAGGCGCCGATATTTCATCATTATGATTGTTTAGTCGTTTTTGTTGGAACTTTCATTATTTTTGGCGTTGACGAAAAATTGCTACTAATGCATGTTTAATGTATTGTTTAGCAAAAAACAGCACCTTTTTTTCCAGAGTAATATTTTTCCGTTGTGCTTTTTGTGTGTTCGCATTGTTCCTATAATGAGTGATAATAATAGTGCGAGAGCAAATGAACCAGAAACATGAACATAATATTGTGACGAAATCTGAAAAAATTGCATTTTGACTCATAGTGCGGCTTCATTTTCGCAGTATAGCGGTACAAGTAAAAGTATGGCTTCTAGCCTATATCGTGGTGTTGTAAGCTCTGTTGGTATTGCATACAGAATGTTTGAAACAATAGTTTTTGTTTTAAGCCAGAAAAAAAAAACATTCCAATTGAGCAATCTCAACGTTGTAGGAAGTTTACCTTTGCCTCGCCTGCACAGCATAGCACGTCCGCACAAGACTTCAGCGGGGGCTTTTGGCAGCAAATATAGCGAATCACGCAACTGCTTGGTACTTGTTTTAGTAATACTGCTGTATAAAACGTGAAAAACGGCAATAGCTTTTGAATTATGGAACGGCGCCTTCCTCCTTAGGCCAACAAAGGGCAGGTTATGTTCGAACTCTGCATCGCCCAAAGGATCAGAATTACAATGTAGTACATGGCCTGCAGGACAGCTCTAGGGTGTCGTGTGTGGCTGCTGATGACTAAGGTACATGGTCTCGCACAATAAATAACGGCATAATTAAACTATTGTCACGTGGTTGTGACGTCGACGAAGGCAGCAGGCGACGTGTCCAAAAAATGAAACTGTTTATTAGGCCGAACTTGTGGCCGTTAAACAGAGTAGGATTACAGCAATACACGCTGGCACTGATAGCGGCGAACTGAGCGTCGGCCGGCGATCAACTGGACATCGTTGGAGCGCGCCGGCTTTTATGCATCCCGCGTCGAACATTCTAGCCCTATCACTGGTCATCGCGCACGCTCTGGAATAATCTCGAGTGGTCGCGTCTTGCGCGCAATCTTAACAAAACGATCTACAATAATCGCGAAGGTTGTAGAACAATAAGGCGCGGTTTGAGTTGAGCTTTGCTGACGGTCTTTGTGGGCGAAAACCGAATACAACAAAAAGTGAAAATAGGAATAGCGCGTGGCAATGCCCCCCTCTGAAAAGGCATCGTCCCGATGCTTAAAACAGAACACGGGGGAAAAAATGCTTGTAACAATAATAACAACAATAAAGCAAGAAAGTACAATAAACAATAAGCACAAGCAATAAAGTACAATAATAAAGCAAACGTACAGTCCTCAGATTCCCTAACGCGCGTAATATGGCTTGAGGCGCACGACATGGACGACTTCAGGTCGCGCACGGCGCCGCTGAGAGTTCGTAATGCCGTCAGGGACAACCTCGTAGTCGAGTGTGCCGAGACGTCGAAGTACCCTGTACGGTCCGAAGTATCGTCGAAGAAGTTTTTCACTAAGTCCGCGTCGTCGTATCGGCGTCCACATCCAAACGCGGTCGCCGGGCTGGTATTCCACGAACCGTCGTCGAAGATTGTACCGGCGGCTGTCAGTCGTCTGCTGATTCTTGATCCGCAGGCGGGCGAGCTGTCGTGCTTCTTCGGCGCGCTGTAGGTAGGCGGTCACGTCGATGTTTTCCTCGTCGGTCACGTTCGGTAACATGGCGTCGAGCGTCGTTGCCGGGCTCCGTCCGTAGACCAACTTGTATGGCGTCATCTGCGTCGTTTCTTGCACGGCCGTGTTGTATGCGAAGGTCACGTACGGAAGGATCGCGTCCCACGTCTTGTGTTCGACGTCGACGTACATGGCCAGCATGTCGGTGATGGTCTTATTTAGACGCTCGGTCAGACCGTTGGTCTGTGGGTGGTAGGCAGTGGTCCGGCGGTGACTTGTTTGGCTGTACCTCAGGATCGCCTGAGTTAGGTCCGCAGTAAAGGCCGTACCTCTGTCAGTAATGAGGACCTCTGGGGCGCCATGACGCAGTACGATATTCTCGACGAAGAACTTTGCTACCTCAGCCGGCATTGCCCTTGGGCAGGGCCCTTGTCTCGGCGTAGCGGGTGAGGTAGTCAGTAGCTACGACGATCCATTTGTTTCCGGAGTTCGACGCCGGGAACGGCCCCAGTAAGTCCATGCCAATTTGCTGGAACGGCCGGCGAGGTGGCTCGATGGGCTGCAGAAGTCCGGCTGGCCTAGTCGGTGGTGTCTTCCGTCGCTGACAATCTCGGCAAGTCCTCACGTAGTGGGTGACGTCGGCAGTGAGGTGAGGCCAGTAGTACTTTTCTTGTATCCTTGCCAGCGTACGGGAAAATCCAAGGTGTCCAGCCGTCAAGGGTCGTCATGCAAAGCATGCAGAACTTCTGGACGTAATGACGAAGGTACTACGAGGAGGGAGTCGGCCCGAAGTGACGAGAAGTTTTTCTTTAGGAGAACACCGTTGCGCATGAAAAACGACTCCAGTCCTCGTCTGAATACCTTTGGAGCCACGGTGGTTTTGCCCTCGAGGTATTTCATAAGGCCCTTGAGTTCCGGATCGGCGCGCTGTCGCTCGGCGAAGTCGTCGGCACTTATGGTTCCCAGGAAGCCGTCATCATCCTGGTCGTCCACCGGCGGTGGGTCGACGGGGGCACGAGACAGGCGTCGGCGTCGGAGTGTTTCCCTTCCGGACTTGTACACGACGGTAATGTCGAATTCTTGAAGTCTTAGGCTCCACCGTGCGAGGCGACCTGAAGGGTCCTTCAAGTTAGCTAGCCAACACAAGGCGTGGTGGTCGCTTACAACTTTGAAAGGCCTGCCGTAGAGGTAGGGGCGAAACTTGGATGTTGCCCAGATGATTGCAAGGCACTCCTTTTCTGTTGTAGAATAGTTGGCTTCCGCCTTGGATAGCGACCGGCTAGCATAACTGATGACCCTTTCCAGTCCATCAGACCTCTGCACAAGCACGGCGCCGAGTCCGACACTGCTAGCGTCGGTATGTACTTCTGTTTCGGCATATTCGTCGAAATGCGCAAGCATCGGAGGCGTCTGTAGGCGTCGTTTAAGTTCTTCAAATGATTCGACTTGCGCAGTTTCCCACTTGAATTCCACGTCGGCTTTCGTGAGGTGAGTTAGTGGCTCGGCGATGCGCGAAAATTCCTTGACGAAGCGTCGATAATAGGCGCACAAGGCCAAGAAATCGGCGTACGGCTTTCTTGTCGGTGGGCGGCGGGAAGGCAGCGATGGCAGCTGTTTTCCGTGGGTCGGGGCGAACTCCAGACTTGCTGATGACGTGACCCAAGAACAGAAGTTCCTCGTATGCGAAGCGGCACTTTTCTGGCTTAAGGGTGAGTCCGGAGGCCTTGATTGCTTGAAGTACAGCTTCAAGGCGCCGGAGGTGTTCGTCGAAGCTTGAGGCAAACACAACGACGTCGTCCAAGTACACGAGGCACGTCTGCCACTTTAAGCCAGCCAGTACTGTATCCATGACACGTTGGAAAGTTGCAGGTGCCGAGCAAAGGCCAAAGGGCATGACCTTGAACTCGAAGAGGCCGTCCGGTGTTATAAAGGCAGTCTTCTCTCGGTCTCTCTCGTCGACCTCGATTTGCCAATAGCCGGTCTTCAGATCCATCGACGAAAAACACTTCGCGTTGTGGAGTCGGTCCATGGCGTCGTCTATACGTGGGAGAGGATACACGTCCTTCTTCGTGATTTTGTTCAGGCGGCGATAATCGACGCAGAAGCGTAGAGTTCCGTCCTTCTTCTTCACTAAAACCACGGGTGACGCCCACGGACTCTTGGACGGCTGAATGATGTCGTCGCGAAGCATTTCGTCGACTTGTTTCTTCACGGCCTCGCGTTCGCGCGTCGAAACTCGGTACGGGCTCTGTCGAACTGGTCGGGCACTTTCTTCTGTTATGATGCGATGTTTAGCGACTGGGGTCTGTCGAATTCTTGACGACGCCGAGAAGCAGTCCTTGAATTGCAGTAGCAGGGCTTTGAGCTGGTCGTGCTTGAGCTTCGGAAGGCTCGGGTTAACGTCGAAATCTGGTTCGGGACCTCGATTTGTCGAAGCAGGTTCGGCAGCATCGTAGAGGGCGAAAGCATTGCTGGCGACGACGCATTCGTCGATGTAGGCGATCGTCGTACCAATGTTGAGGTGCCTATATTCGTGGCTGAAGTTTGTCAGCACTACCTTTGCTTTTCCCTTCACGCAACTCGGCGATGCCTCTTGCGACGCAAATCTGACGGTTCAGGAGTAGGTGCTGATCGCCCTCGATGACGCCTTCAAGGTTTGCGGGATTTTTGGTGCCGACGGAAATAATGACGCTGGAGAGCGGCGGAACGGTCACCTGCTCCCCCATCACATTCAATGGATGGTTCCTTGGCGTCGCGTGGGGCGGGAGCGCTTTTTTCCGAGGTCAGTGTTATCGACTCAGACCTCAGGTCGATGACGGCACCGTGGTCACTTAGGAAGTCCATTCCAAGTATCACATCCCTTGAGCAGTGTTGCAGGATAACAAAGCTCGCAGGATAAGTCCGGTCATTGATGGTGACTCTCGCCGTGCAGACTCCAATTGGCGTTATCAGGTGACCTCCAGCTGTCCGGATTTCGGGTCCACTCCAAGCGGTCTTTACTTTCTTCAGCTTGGCGGCGAATGGTCCACTGACGACGGAATAGTCGGCACCAGTGTCGACGAGAGCGGTGACGTTGTGACCGTCGATGAGAACGTCGAGGTCGCTAGTCCGTCGCCTTGCGTTGCGGTTAGCTCGCGGTGTCGGATCACGGCTGCGTCTATTTGTTGCACTGCTTCCATCATGCTGCGTCGTCAGGTCTAGCTCGGTCCGCGAGGTTTCGTCGGCAGTGCTCTGTCTGCTTCGCGTCGTGTTCAGCAGGTTTCGTCGCGTCGTCGTCATCGGCGTCGGCGGAGGATCTTCGGTAGTTCGACGTACAGCAACCGCACCTCCATCGGTTGCTGCCCTTAGTTTTCCGGGTAAGGGCTAGGTGACCGGCCCCGGTTTGGGCCAGTGTACTGCCGGCGGTGCGGTGACATGTAGCGGCCGGGCGACGGTGAGCGGGAAGGTCGTCGGGGCGTCCACTGAGCTCCGGCGAGGTAGTCGGCGATGTCTTGCGGTCGTTCACCCCGCTGTGGACGAGGCGCGTCGACGGCGAAACCGCGTAGGCCCATCTGGCGGTACTGGCAACGGCGGTAGGTGTGGCCAGCTTCTCCGCAGTGGTAGCACAGGGGGCGGTGGTCAGGGGCGCGCCAAACGTCGGTCTTCCTCGGAGCGGAACGCTGGCCGGTGGGTGGACGGTATGGCGTCGGTGGCGGTGGCGGCGGCGGCGTCTGGCGGCGGAACTGCGGCGGTGCGAAGCCTTCACGTGGGCGTGGTGGTGGAGCGTTACGACGCGCTGCAGCAGCGTAGCTCATAGCCTGCGGTTGCTGCTCTGTTAGCTGAGGAACGCCCAGAGATTGCTGGATCTCCTGGCGCACGACGTCAGCGAGAGAATCCACTTGAGGTTGGGAGGATGGCAACAGCTTACGCAGCTCTTCCCTAACTATGGCCCTGATGGTCTCGCGCAGGTCGTCGGATTGCAGCGCGTGACTCTCTCCGTAGGTCGTTAAGGGGAATCCGCCGGTTGTACTGCGTCGTACGCATTTCAAGGGCCTTCTCGATCGTCGTGGCCTCTGAGACGAATTCCATGACCGTCTTCGGTGGGTTGCGAACAAGGCCGGCAAATAGTTCCTGCTTGATACCCCGCATCAGGAAGCGGATTTTCTTCTCCTCGGGCATAGCGGGGTCTGCATGACGGAACAGGCGAGTCATTTCTTCAGTGTACATTCCGATATTCTCGTTGGGGGAGCTGTACACGGGTTTCCAAAAGTGTTTCAGCCCTTTCTTTCCGGACGATGTTAGTGAAGGTGTTCTTAAATCCGGAGCGGAAGAGGTCCCACGATGTTAGCGAGGACTCTCGATTCTCATACCAGGTCCTTGCGCCGTCTTGAAGGGCGAAGTAGACGTGGCGGAGCTTCTCGTCGCAGTCCCAGTTGTTGAACGTGGCGACCCGCTCGTATTCCTCCAGCCAGCTTTCTGGATCCTCACATGGTGAACCGCGAAAAGTCGGCGGCTCCTTCGGCTGCCGGAGCAGGACGGGCGCAGGTGGCACAGGGGCTGTCATCGTCGCTGCGGTTGAGGTCGAAGTCTTGGTTTTCCTGGTGTTTTACGGCAGGAGTCCGTGCTCTGGCTGCAAGCCTTGCAGCCTGCGACTAACTCGTTGCTGCACGGGGGGCTTCGGTGTCTTCTCCGCGCTGTGGGCTGGGTTCACGGCTTGACGGGGGCGTCCGGAACATGAAGGAACAGCACCTCCACCAGATGTCACGTGGTTGTGACGTCGACGAAGGCAGCAGGCGACGTGTCCAAAATGAAACTGTTTATTAGGCCGAACTTGTGGCCGTTAAACGAAGTAGGATTACAGCAATACACGCTGGCACTGATAGCGGCGAACTGAGCGTCGGCCGGCGATCAACTGGACATCGTTGGAGCGCGCCGGCTTTTATGCATCCCGCGTCGAACATTCTAGCCCTATCATTGGTCATCGCGCACGCTCTGGAATAATCTCGAGTGGTCGCGTCTTGCGCGCAATCTTAACAAAACGATCTACAATAATCGCGAAGGTTGTAGAACAATAAGGCGCGGTTTGAGTTGAGCTTTGCTGACGGTCTTTGTGGGCGAAAACCGAATACAACAAAAGTGAAAATAGGAATAGCGCGTGGCACTATAGTTTGTAAAGCTCTTTTAAGATGTTTCACATATAGGTGGATGCGTGATCACCTACAACTGGTTTTCCTGGCGAAATTATGTATCCTAGGTGTACACGCTCGTGGTTTCCTGGAGCGCCGCATTGTGAGCAAATGCCACGTGCGGCAAAATCCTGTCCCGATTCCTGAGCTGCGCATCGACGCACATGCAAATCACGTATGCTATAGTTTTGTTGAGGCGTTCTGTAAGCCCATTAGTTTGTGGGTAACACGTTCATGTCCTCCTGTGCGCTGTACCACTCACCGTAAGCACAGTGGCAAAGTGTCGCCGTTTATGAGGCACAAGGATTTATTGAAATTTTATTGAAAAAAGCTGAAGCACGATGTGTCGTACTCGAAAAGACACCAGAGAGCCGGGTGCCACAAAGGGCGTTTTCTTTGTCATGTTTTCGTGAAACGCCTGTCGAGCGGATAGCTGTTCTTCGTTGTGTTCTCTCTCTTCTCTCTCTCTCTCTCTATATATATATATATATATATATATATATATATATATATATATATATATAGAGAGAGAGAGAGAGAGAGAGAGAAAGAGAGAGAGATAGATACTGTGGGATAGCGTCGCGTGTCACGAGGGTAGCGATACGGGCTCTTTCGTTTGCCATACTTGTCGGTAATGAAAGCGGAACGGGAGAAGGACCGAGTGAGAATGATATCGTTCCTCGCTTTGTCGCTCTCCTTTTTCGCGCCATCCCTTACAAGTATGGTCTGTAGCGCACGTTTTCGTACATTCTCGCTCCTGTAGTTGTAGACGGGGTTCGGATTTCCAGTGAAACAACGGCCAACTTTTCCCACCAGTTCGCAGTAAAATCTTAGCATTAAAGCATGCCATAAGCAGTGAATAAGGGCCCTTATGAACCTGCTTGCCCAGTTTCTAAGTGTAGCATGTGTAGCGATGTGTAGCATGAACAAAACTCCCCACTCACATCTATCATTGTAAAAAATGGGGGACCCTTAAGATTCGCCTTTAAGAGTTGAACGTGATAGCTTGCCATCCCAAGTGCGTAGTTCAATCACTTAGTGCATACTATGTAATGGGTAGCATGCTTTAAACCACGACCAATTATGCGCCGGAAATGCGGGAAATGTTCTCGAACTTGCTATGCACCCACTACGTGGTCTTAAGGGAATGCGCTCAGTAACGTGTGTGCCTTTTGTGATGGGTGGACGGCTTTGAACCACAATTTCGTTGTGATATTCACATCTTCTGACGCCCGATGGCAATGTGCGCTTGTACCACGGAATATTACTGCGATATTACATGTTGTATTGTGACGCCTGTATACAGGACACGTGTGTTTCCAAGCAGGAGTGTTATTTTCACTGCATTTCCAAGCAGAGGAAGTTATTTTCAATGTAATCGCAAGCAGACGCGTGGCTGTGTGGTAGAATACTTGCTTGCCACCCAGACGGCCTGGGTTCCATCCTCATTCGGACCAGGAAATTTTTATTATTTATTTTATTTGCATCTTTCTCGATTTTTCGGTCACGGAAAAGATGATTTTTCGCTCACAACCAACCACGCCGCCGCCAACGCCTACACCGACGCCGGAATTTTCGCGAAACGAGCTCTTTAACGCTCTCGCGTTAATAATTTCTATGATATGTCGGCCAGCTCTAACAGGAAGGTGACGAAGTTAGCCCGAATGCTCGGAGAAGCAAAGCTTTGCTCAGTCTACAGCTAGTTAACGTTGTTACGTTGCATGAGAGGGCTTACTTGTGTGCTGCCAGCTTGCAGAAAGACTGAATCCCACGTGAAGCTACCTGGCAAAATGAACGGCTCACGCTATATCTGCAAGTGGTGCTGGCTAACGGACCCATGGTAACAAAAAGAGGAATAGAAACAACGGTGGATGGGAAAACTACCGCCGCCGCAATAAAGTTTCTGTTTTATCGCACATATAATGCGGAGGTTGCGCAATTCTTCTACACGGGCATCAGTTTCTTTTTCTTAAGATTACGTTAGCTTTATCTCATAACTCGTGCACATATTCAAAAAATGAAGATAACGCCACTTAGTGTCCCATCTACTTTATTAATACTTCGCTTCATGCGACTGCTTGAAACAGAACAGCCACCCTCTATCTATCCCCTTTGTATTGTTAAATGGATACCCTGTACTTACAACGCAAGCAGGTCCAGAAACAAGAACTTTTCTGTCATATGGCTTTTTACAGGGATGCTGGCAGCCCATAAGTTTCTGTTAAAGAAGAAGATGAGTTACTGGTTGAGGTGTAAATGGAAAGCTGATAGAGGTTTAAGATTGTAAAACATTAAATAACCAATAGAAAATCGAAACAACCCACAGGAAAAGCAAGGAAAGTAGAGCGATGTTATTTCTAGTAATTATGATGTAAATGTCAAGAAAGAAAAGTGGACGAAAACATAACTTGCCGCTGGAAGGGACCGAAGCTGCCGCCTCCGAATAGCACGTCAGATGCTCTACCAACTGAACTACAGCGGTAATCCCCCCCCCCCCCCTCGTCCAACTTTATAGGGTATAAAAGTGCATTTAAACTCGGGATTGTTAAACAGCACCGCCAGTAGCCAGGGCCGCGTTATTTTAAGGTTGGAGGAGCGGTCGCTGCCAGCGGCAAGCTATCTTTCCGTCCGCTTTATTTTCCTTCCATTTTCATCGTATTCTAGAAATAACATCCGTTATACTTTCCTTGCTTGTCGTGTCTGTTAGTTCTAAAAGCTATTTTTGTAATGCAGCTTGAAACAACTGCACTTACTTCTCCAACAGGTGTCTCCAACGAAGGATGTTCGCCGCATTGGTATGGATAGTCTGCAAGAACATATGAGGGACGAAAAACGAAGCTTTAGAAGTGATCAGCTTTTCTACGCACTTTGGCAGTCTTGGCTTCATTTTTTGTTGCCGAAGAACGAAGGTGGAAGGTAGACTTTTCTAGTTAGTTGTAGGTAAGTTTTGTAGTTAGCCCACTGACGGCAATAGGGAACTTCATTGCGGATGCTGAGGAATGACAAAAATAGTGAGGTAGCCATCAATCGAATACTTTAAAAATGACTTCTTTCAATAAAACGCAAATTGTAATGATAGAGCTTTGCCATTTAAAAACTTTTTATTAGCTTTCAGTTGAATTATGACCTTTTCAGTTCCGGTGACCCCGAAATGGGGCTGTTGCTTCGAGCAAGCGTAGTTAATTCCGAAGCGAATATTTTTTAACTTTAACTTGAATCGCTCGCGTGGATGGCATTACTTTCCTTAAGCTCAACGAGATGGCGCTCCATATCGGGTAGCTGTGACGCACGGCGGGTTTGAAAATGGCCTTTCCCAGAAACGACAACTTTTTCGCTCTCGCGGCGGGTAAATAAAATTTGGCGTAGGTTATTTTTACCCAGTATGTGCGACAGCACAGCTGTATGGTCTGCACTGAAGTGTTAATCAATTTTTATGCATAATCTGTGATTTAAATGGCTGTGAACAGCGGTTTATAATAATTAGCTAAATTCTATGTAATTAAATTTAATTGGTAAAAACACTTAAATTTGTCTAGTTTTCTTTTATTGTTGCTCCGAAATAAATTTTACTGTTTTTTGTATGCTCAAGGGAAAAATAAAGAACTTTGAAATAAATTGACCTGGAATTGCCTTCTTGGGTCTGAGGAGGATAAAGTTTATGCTTACTTGTCCACATTGCAGATCAATGTGGACAAAAATGATATACTCAAATTTTTGTTTCTTCTCGAAACGTTAAAACACGCGAGTAATATGGAAGTATTTTTAACACATACGAGCAATATATAGTTTCCGTAGAGCAAGTGTTCCTCAGCGAAATATTCATACATAGTGCACTACGACCTGGCAAAAAAAAATGCAAACAGAAAATTTCCGACAAATTTCTGTTGGCATATTTGGTTAAAAAATGGCAGTAATTTTGTAATATTCTCATTGACACCTTGCAAGAAACATGTTTGCTTATATGCAAATAAATTTTGGTATTCAATGCCCTCTCTACCGCGTTTCTTCGCCGAGAATGGTGCAAAAATACAGTTTTTTTTATTTGCTTATTTGATTATACGTCTCCTGAAAAAAACTAAAAAAAATTATTCAAATGTGCTTTATTCTCAAGATACAAGGAAAATATTTTTTTTTCTGAAAAATGCAGAATACTGGCTAAGCTGAGAAGCACCGCAGGAAGTGACCTAACATTATAAGCTTTCGGTGCAGGAAATGTCTGAATTTTAAAAAATAAGGCGCAGGGACAAGCCGTGTCCGTGAAAACCAACGCTGGAAGCGGTCATGGGGGGTTCGATTGCATCTGAAGGCGTCCTCTGCCAATACGTCGAGACGCGGTTATCGTCTACATCCGATGATTTGGAGGAAATATGCTGCTCTGTGTAGTCGCTACCCCACTCGCAAGAGAACTCAAACTTCGCTTCATTTCATGAAACTGCGGCAAACAAGCGCATTTTTTTCTGCTTCTTTTTCGGAATGGAGCTGTTTCTTTTTCTGAACGGAGCTCGCGCACAGAGCAGGACACCATTTGAAGTCTTTCCTCGACGAAAATGCATCTTTTCAGCACGTTTCTTAAGATTTTTGCTGTGCTATGCGTTCAAGCCGAAGAGAAAACAGGAAAACGATTAGGGGGGCGTTAACTGCGATGCCAAGAAATGCATGTGTCAAGGTGTACGAGCTCAGCTCGTTTTGAGTAGGAGCGGTACAAACCGAATGGGCGAGCTCAGCTCGTGTTCGGCTGCGGGAGAGTTGAGCGAGAAGCAGTGATCTCAGAATAATTTTTTTTTTGAGAAACAACACTCACGCCACGCTCTGCGAAATTCGAAATGCTCCCACGTAACCCAAATGTTTTTTTCGCTAGGAAATGTTCCAGCAAATGAATCATTCCTTCTAAGGAAATAAAACACCACATTTTTTTTTACAGCGAAAGCTTATATGGCTAGGCGAAACGAAAAATTGTTCGCCACCAGTATCAGTAATGGTGTCCATTGGCTGCGCCATCAGTTACGTCGTTCTCTACGTCGCACCCAAGCGCATGCCGTTGGCAGCGCCGTTAGTGACGACATTCTCTGCGTCATACCCAAGCATGCGTGCCATTGGCTGTGCCGCCAGTGACGTGACGTCGTCCATGCCTTCGCAGCCGTGCCGCCGAGCCCGCGCAGAGCAATTTAAACTTACAACCTCCACATGAGGAGGGCACGGATCGTACGAACACCCGAACAGCAGACAACATTCCAAGAACAGCGCCGACAGCTGATCCGTGAGAGAATTCATGTTCGCCGGGCCGATGCAGCAGTCCGGGCACAAGAACAGGCCCGGGTGGCGAAGCGCAAGCAGCAACTGCGCACCGAAGATTCGGTAGCCTTCCGAGCCGAATGCAAGTTACAGCGGCGAGCCGAGGAAGCTGCGTTTCGGGCATATCAACGTCAACGTGGCAATGGCGGGTACGCGTTCGCCGGGGCCAACGCCCGCTCTCTGCGGGAGTTTCTCGAGCGACACTTTGGCTTCGGCTGCGACGGCTGCAACCGCCTGTGGCCACACATTTCAGCTTCGCTGGTTAACTATATCTATGGAGTGCTTGGGCAGTGACTTTTTTTTAGATGTGAAGCATCTTATGGCGAAGCTTAATCCGGTGGTGGTGGTGTGCGGCGTGGCCTCCCTTACTGCGCATGCGCAATCCCTTTAAAAAAAAATAAAAAAACCTCCTTTCCCCCTCTCTCTCCTCTAAGCATCCCTCCCCGCGGCAACCACACCCTCACTGCGCATGCGCCTCCCTCTCTCCTACGCTACCACCCTCTCTCTTCTAGGCATCCCTGCCCGCGGCGTCCACACCTCCCACTGCGCATGCGCGTCCCCCCCCTCTCTCTCCTCTCCTACGCTCCCCCCCTCTCTCCTCTAGGCATCCCTGCCCACGGCGTCCACACTCCCACTGCGCATGCGCGTCCCCCCCCCCCTATCTCTCCTCTGCTACGCTCCCCCCCTCTCTCGCCTCGCGACGCGGACGCCGGCCGCGTCTGCTAGGAGTTTCTTGGTTGAAAAATTGGCCGCGTATCTGGCGTGCTTCGCTGCAAATGTCGTCGAAAGACGATAGTCTTGTGCCAGGCCGTACTACTATGTTTTGCCTTGCCTCAGACAGCGCCTACTCTACCTTGAATTGGCCGAATCTGGCTGGCATTGATAAAATAGAGGCGGCGCTGCGCGAGATATGGACGCCATCAAAAAACATGAGCTTGTGCTGAACCAAGGGCCACTGCCAGAGGCAGTGCTTCATCGTCGGCAAAGCGCTTTTTCGTGCAAAGCGTCGCAGTTCATGCACAGTTTCGCATTTTCAGCACAGCCTAAAAGACACTAGGGTTTTTAGAATTACGTATCTGTGTATTTTCTAATAAAAGAACACACGACCTGATACTTACATATTAATGTTGCCCCTCAGGTATGCGTAGTATTTGCTTTTTTGATCGAATATGTTCACAAGTATGAAAGGCAACACCAGTTCAAGATGGCTGGGCGTTCAGAAAGTGGTTACACTTTGGCCGAGTAGCTGAATCGGGTTACCGACAGACAGACAGAAAGACCAAAATTTTTGCGTTCAAGTATCCCAAGAAAGACTATCATCTTTAAAAACAGACTGCTCGCGCTAAGCCGCACAACCGTTTACTGGCCACTCCGTACATATGGCAATGGATTTTGACCTGCAAGGTGGTGCCGGTGGGAGATTTTCTCCTGTGCGTTGTTGAACAATAAAAATTCGCAGCGTGCGCGTTAACTAAAAGCGGACTGCGGGTCTCTGTGTCCAGACGGAGTCTTCTGTCTCTCAATGCCCATTAGCAGCGATTGGCATGTTCCAGTAGGAAACAGCGCTCCATCACTGCATGCTTTGCGCCTCCCCAGTTTTCTCTCCTGCGCAACGCTGCGATGAGCGCCAGCGTCAACGCCGCCGCCATTGTAAGCGTTAGCGCTCGCTGCTTCACATCTACACATGGTTCCCTTTAGCGGGAGATGGTATTATTTTTTTGCAGTACATTTCAGATGGCTACAAAAATGGCTGGGAAGTTTGACATGGAATGACCCTACAGGGTCATTCTGCAGGAGTGGAGGAAGTGTTGGACAGGCTTAGAATTTTTCTAAAAATAAGAGTATGGAAGCTTCCTTGCACGCATACCGATGTAGAATGCATATCTAGGGCCATGCGGCTATGTGCAGGCTCCGTGCAATCGAGTTTTCGAAATGTGACGGCAGTGCAAGAACTCACAGCCTAGCGTGTACAAGCTGCTAAAGAGCTGACCGGCCCTGACCGGAAGCGAACGCGACTCGCGCATCTACCCTCATCTAGGTCCTGCGTACATTGCAGGGCTATTGTATCAGGGTCGGTGTGGAGCACGCGTGTCGTTCGTCCCGCACGGTCCTGCTGGCACTCAGGCGACATCGCGAATGTGAAGTGGGCGAAGCAGAAGCGGAACTCGTGTGCTCACGTGATTTTGTTTTACTATCTTTTGCACTGTTAGTTAAATAAACCACGTTACACCAGATACTCTGGGAGTGCCCTTCGGTACGTGGCACTGATACAGCATCGGACAGCCAGTGGGGCTGCGCTCTGAGGAGTCCGGACGTACAGTCACAGCCTTGGGCTCTCCGGAGGGCCCGCGATGCGGCGGTATAGGTCCCGGCCTTTGTGTCCCGCCGCGTGCTAGGGGCACACACCTTCGTACGCTTATTAATAATGTTTTTCCAAACCAAATCAAACATGAAGCCGCAGAGGCTGATGTGGACGACGTAGTCGCTCAGCTCGCGCGCTCACGCAATTTTAATTTTTTTTGGGGTGGGGGGAGGGGGGGTGGGGAGGGTGAGGAGGTGGCTGGCACGCACATGGAAGATAGACATATCAGGCTTTCGCAATAGAACGGAACAGTAGCTACTCACATCTGCTATATTCACTGGGCACTCACACTCAGCCATTACAGCAACAGAGAGTAACCTCCACATCCATCGCTTATGTTGCATCCGTCGCACGCATCGTGTTTCTCTATTCGTACAGCGCACATGGACGTTACATCGCAAACTCTATACAATCTAGAGGAAAATTGGTGTCCTCAAGGCCGTTTTTTATAAAAAAAAAACACTGTTTCACCTCAAGGGCGCAGCAATGATTGCGATAGCAAGAAATTGCGATGTCACAGGAAGGAAGGCAAACAAACTTGCTGCGGGCTACTCAAACACGAAAAAAGTACGCACGAAAAGAACGCACACGTATACGCATAACGAGCGCGAACTGTCACGGTTGATCCTTAAACACGCCCCTGCTTTGGCTCTTCTAGCTAGCGATTCACTTCTTTCGCTAACGCGGCCAATGCAGCGAGCAATGTGATGCCCGAAGGCATGAAATCATATTCAAATGGGCGTAGGGACAAATAAGTAAAGAAGTAAGAAAGACAAAGACGTGCTTTCGCGCTCTAATTTTAGCCTCGGGAATATGTGCAAACTAGACCCAAGTGAAGTTCTTTTTTTTTTCAGTGAGCAGTTTTATATGAGTGGTTGTGGTTCAGCCGTATTGTTTCTTCCCTCCTGTAGCATAAGACTACAAGAGCCATCGTGTTCCCACTAGCTCGCGCCACCACGAGCCGCGGCATGCTCTTCTTTCTTCCCTGGCTGACTGGCCGCGAGTCGCGCGGTCCTACAACCCCAAAATAGAAAACTAGGGTCGGTCGCCAGCGATACGACGTAAACGCAATGCGGGAAGCGATCAGCTTGGCCCGCGTCCCACATAATGTGGCGTCTCGTGCGTTTCACCCAGCGCTGCGTGCGTTCATATTCTGCCGTAAGCATTTTGTAGAACGAATGGCGCATCGCGTAATGCGCCTGAGTACTTTAAAGATAGTAGAACACGTTTTGTTGAAGAACAAAACAAGTTGAAGACGTTCCCGATTGGTTTCCTTGTGTAGAGCTGCTTTTACGAATGAATGAGCTTTAGAGTTTCTTCATTGTTCCAGTTTTGCCTTCTCCTTCTTACCTCGATATTTCGCCTTCTTTAGACAACCGATGTATGTGTTGTAAATAGCGTTTCTCTTGTGTTACGTGTTGAGTTCCGGCTATAAAAAAAGGATCATGCCGTAATTGTCAAAGCAGCGCGCTGCGGGGCGAGAGATCATTGGTTCGAATCCCTGGTCGCGCACTGCAAAAGTTATTCTTCTGAATTATTTTTATTTGTGGCTTCCATATATATATATATATATATATATATATATATATATATATATATATATATATATATATATATATATATATATATATATATATATACACATATACGGGACATGACGGCAAAAATCCACCTGAGAGTGTCCATATTGCCACGCGCGTTTCTTTTACTGCATTCGGTTTCCGCCCACAAAGACAATCAGCAGTACTCGGCGCAGACCGCGCCTTATTGTTCCAGAACCTTCTCGGTTGTATTAGATCATTTTGTTAAGATTGCACGCAAGACGGTAACACTCAAGATTATTCCAGAGCCTGCGCGACGACTAGTGATAAGGCTAGAATGTTCGACGCATGCTTTATAAAAGCCGGCGCGTTCCAACGAAGTTCAGTTGATCGACGGCCGACGCTCTGTTCGCTGCTATCAGTACCAGTGTGTATTGCTGACTTTCTGTTTACCGGCCACAAGTTCGGCCCAAATAAACAGTTTCATTTTTGAACCTGCCGACTGCTGCCTTCGTCGACGTCACGACCACGTGACATCTGGTGGAGGTGCTGCTTCGTCCATGCTCCGGACGCCCCCGCGAGGCGCTGATCCTAGCCCAAGCCGCGAAGAAGACGACGCAAAGGACAACCCTGATCGTCGAACTAGCCGCAGGCAGAAGGGACTGCAACCAGAGTACGGGCCACTTCCCGAAACCACCAGGCAGCCCAAGACCACGACATCGACCTCGACCGGAACGATGACCACCCCAGCGGCCCCTACACCGATCCGGCTACATCAGCCCAGGGAGCCACCCACCTTCCGGGCCTCATCACTCGAAGACCCGGAGAGCTGGCTCGAAAAGTTCGACCGCGTCGCCCTTTTCAATAACTGGGCTGACGATGACAAGTTGCGGCACGTTTATTTCGCCCTGGAAGATTCCGCTCGGACATGGTTCGAGAACCGAGAAGCCGCACTCACAACCTGGGACCTTTTTCGCGCCGCATTCCTTGACACCTTCACAAACGTCGTCCGCAAAGAGAGAGCCGAAGCTCTGCTGGAAACGCGTATGCAGCTGCCAAATGAAACCGTGGCGCTCTTCACGGAAGAGATGACGAGACTGTTCCGGCACGCCGACCCCGCCATGGCTGAGGAGAAGAAGCTCCGGTTCCTGTTGCGAGGTGTTAAGCAAGAGCTGTTTGCGGGACTTGTCCGCGACCCGCCCAAGACTGTCGACGAATTCCTTACCGAGGCCACGACAATCGAAAAGGCACTCGAGATGCGCACAAGACAGTACGACCGCCGCTCTTCAACAACGAACTGCGCCGAAGCTCATGCCCTCAGCACCAACGACCTGCGCGAGACCATCCGGAGTGATCGTGCGGGAGGAGCTGCGCAAGCTGTTACCTTCGCCGCAGCCCCAAGTGGATTCGATCGCCGACATTGTCCGCGAGGAAGTTCGGCAATCACTTGGAATTCCCGAAGCACCACAGCCTCAGCCGGAAGCAATGAGCTACGCCGCCGCAGCCCGCCGCAACGCTCCCCCTCCGCGCCCACGCGAAGGCGCCGCACCGCCGCAGTTCCGACGACAGGCACCGCCGCCGCCACCGACACCATACCGCCCACCTGTTGGACAGCGCTACAACCCGAGGAAGACCGACGTTTGGCGCGCCCCCGACCACCGCCCACTCTGCTACCATTGCGGAGAAGCTGGTCACACATACCGCCGCTGCCAGTACCGACAGATGGGGCTGCGTGGTTTCGCCGTCGACGCGCCTCGTCCACAGCGGGGTGAACGGCCGCAAGACATCGCCGAATACCTCGCAGGAGCTCAGTGGACTGCCCGACGACCTTCCCGCTCACCGTCGCCCGGCCGCTACATGTCACCGCACCGCCGGCAGTACAATGGCCCAAACCGGGGCCGGTCACCTAGCCCGTACCCGGGAAACTAAGGGCAGCAACCGATGGAGGTGCGGTTGCTGTTCGACGAAATGCCGAAGATCCTCCGCGGCCGCCGACGACGACAACGCGACGAGACCTGCGCAACACGACGCGAAGCAGACGAAGCCCTGCCGACGAAACCTCGCGGACCGAAGAAAACCTGACGACGCAGCGTGGAAGCACCACAACATTTCGACGCAGCCGTGATCCGACGCCGCGACCGAACCGCAACGCACGACGACGAACCAGCGACCTCGACGTAATATTCGACGGCCACAACGTCACCGCTCTCGTCGACACTGGAGCCGACTATTCCGTCGTCAGTGGGCCATTCGCCGCCAAGCTGAAGAAAGTAAAGACCGCGTGGAGTGGACCCGAAATCCGGACAGCTGGAGGCCACCTGATAACACCAATTGGAGTCTGCACGGCGAGAGTCACCATCAATAACCGGACTTATCCTGCGAGCTTTGTAATCCTACAACACTGCTCCAGGGATGTGATACTTGGAATGGACTTCCTGAGCGACCATGGCGCCGTCATCGACCTGAGGTCCGAGTCGATAACACTGACTTCAGAAAAAGCGTTGCCGCCCCACACGACGCCGGAGAATCACGCCTTGAATGTAATCGAAGAGCAGGTCACCGTTCCGCCTCTCTCCAGCGTCGTTATTTCCGTCGGCACCGAAATACCCGCTAACCTTGAAGGCGTCGTCGAGGGCAACCAGCACCTGCTTGTGAACCGTCAGATTTGCGTCGCAAGAGGCATCGCCGAGTTGCGCGACGGCAAAAGCAAGGGTACTGCTGACTAACTTCAGCCACGAATATAGGCACCTCAACATTGGTACGACGGTCGCCTACATCGAGAAATTCGTGGACACCAGCAATGCTTTCGCCCTCTCCGATACTGCCGAACATTGTTCGACGAATCGAGGTCCCGAAACAGATTTCGACGTCAACCCCAGCCTCCCAAAGCAGAAGCAAGACCAGCTCAAAAAATCTGCTCCTGCACTTCAAGGACTGCTTCTCATCGTCGTCAAGAATTCGACAGACCCCAGTCGCCAAACATCGTATCATAACTGAAGAAAGTGCCCGACCAGTCCGTCAGAGCCCGTATCGAATTTCGACGCGAGAACGCGAAGCCGTAAAGAAGCAAGTCGACGAAATGCTACGCGACGACATAATCCAGCCATCCAAGAGTCCCTGGGCGTCTCCTGTGGTGTTAGTGAAGAAGAAGGACGGGACGCTACGTTTCTGCGTCGACTATCGTCGCCTGAACAAGATCACGAAGAAGGACGTGTACCCCCTCCCACGGATAGACGACGCCCTGGATCGACTCCACAACGCGAAGTACTTTTCGTCGATGGACCTGAAGACGGGCTACTGGCAAATCGAAGTCGACGAGAGAGACCGAGAAAAAGACTGCCTTTATAACACCAGACGGCCTGTTCGAGTTTAAGGTCATGCCTTTTGGTCTTTGCTCGGCCCCCGCGACCTTCCAGCGCGTTATGGATACTGTACTGGCCGGCTTGAAGTGGCAGACTTGCCTTGTGTACTTGGACGACGTCGTTGTGTTTTCCTCGAACTTCGACGAACACCTGCGGCGCCTTGAAGCAGTACTTCAAGCAATCAAGACTTCCGGACTCACCCTCAAGCCAGAGAAGTGCCGCTTCGCGTACGAAGAACTTTTGTTCTTGGGACACGTGATAAGCAAATCCGGAGTACGCCCCGACCCACAAAAGACAACCGCCATCGCTGCTTTCCCGCCGCCCACCGACAAGAAGGCCGTGCGTCGATTTCTCGGCTTGTGTGCTTACTACAGGCGGTTCGTTAAAAACTTCGCCCGCATCGCCGAGCCTCTCACTAACCTCACCAAGACCGACGTCGAGTTCAAGTGGGAAACGCCGCAGGAGGAAGCATTTCAACAACTAAAACGACGCCTGCAAACGCCTCCGTTACTTGCGCATTTCGACGAACACGCCGAAACAGAAGTGCACACCGACGCGAGCAGCGTAGGACTCGGCGCCGTCCTTGTGCAGAGGACGGACGGATTGGAAAGGGTTATCAGTTATGCTAGCCGGTCGCTATCAAAGGCAGAGGCCAACTACTCCACAACAGAAAAGGAGTGCCTTGCCATCATCTGGGCTACATCAAAGTTTCGCCCCTACCTTTACGGCAGGCCCTTCAAAGTTGTGAGCGACCACCACGCCTTGTGTTGGCTAGCTAGCTTGAAAGACCCTTCTGGTCGCCTCGCACGGTGGAGCCTGAGACTTCAAGAATTCGACATCACCGTCGTTTACAAGTCCGGAAGAAAACACTCTGACGCCGACTGCCTGTCTCGTGCCCCCCGTCGACCCACCGCCGCTGGACGACCAGGATGATGACGGCTTCCTGGGAACCATAAGTGCCGACGACTTCGCCGAGCGACAGCGAACGGACCCGGAACTCAGGAGCCTTATCGAATACCTCGAGGGCAAGAGCGCCACTGTTCAGAAGGTATTCAAGAGAGGACTGGCGTCGTTCTTCCTGCGAAACGGAGTCCTCCTGAAGAAGAACTTCTCGCCCCTTCGAGCCAAACACCTTCTCGTGGTTCCATCAGCAATGAGAACAGAAGTCCTCCAGGCCCTACACGACGACCTGACGGCTGGACATCTCGGTGTTTCCCGCACGATCGCAAGAGTACAGGAAAAGTACTACTGGCCGCGCCTTGCCGCCGACGTAGCCCACTACGTAAGGACGTGCCGAGACTGCCAGCGACGGAAGACACCGCCAACAAGACCAGCAGGCTTCCTTCAGCCGATCGAGCCCCCTCGGCGACCGTTCCAGCAGATCGGGATGGACCTCCTGGGGCCGTTCCCAACGTCGACTTGCGGAAACAAATGGATCGTCGTAGCCACCGACTACCTCACCCGCTACGCCGAAACAAAAGCCCTGCCCAAAGGCAGTGCCGCCGAGGTAGCCAAGTTCTTCGTTGAGAACATCGTCCTTCGACACGGCGCCCCAGAGGTTCTCATCACCGACAGAGGCACGGCGTTTACGGCTGACTTAACCCAGGCGATCTTGGGATACAGCCACACAAGTCACCGCCGGACCACCGCGTACCACCCACAGACCAACGGCCTGACGGAGCGTCTAAATAAGACCATCGCCGACATGCTGGCCATGTACGTCGACGTCGAACACAAGACGTGGGACGCCATCCTTCCGTACGTGACGTTCGCATACAACACGGCCGTGCAAGAAACGACGCAGATGACGCCATACAAGTTGGTCTACGGACGGAGCCCGGCAACGACACTCGACGCCATGTTACCAGACGTGACCGACGAGGAAAACATCGACGTGACCGCCTACCTACAGCGCGCCGAAGAAGCACGACAGCTCGCCCGCTTGCGGATCAAGAATCAGCAGACGACTGACAGCCGCCGCTACAATCTTCGACGACGCTTCGTGGAATACCAGCCCGGCGACCGCGTTTGGGTGTGGACGCCCATACGACGACGTGGACTTAGCGAAAAACTTCTGCGACGATACTTCGGACCGTATAGGGTGCTTCGACGTCTCGGCACACTCGACTACGAGGTTGTCCCCGACGGCATTTCGAACTCTCAACGGCGGCGTGCGCGACCTGAAGTCGTCCATGTCGTGCGCCTCAAGCCGTTTTACACGCGGTAGTGGACCTAAGGACTGTACTTTTATTTCATTAGACTATCTTGCTTGTGCGTATTGTTTATTCAAATTTCTTGATTTATTGTCGTTATTTATTGTTGCATGTATTTTTCCCATGTGTTCTGTTCTAAGCATCGGGACGATGCCTTTTCAGAAGGGGGGCATTGCCACGCGCGTTTCTTTTACTGCATTCGGTTTCCGCCCACAAAGACAATCAGCAGTACTCGGCGCAGACCGCGCCTTATTGTTCCAGAACCTTCTCGGTTGTATTAGATCATTTTGTTAAGATTGCACGCAAGACGGTAACACTCAAGATTATTCCAGAGCCTGCGCGACGACTAGTGATAAGGCTAGAATGTTCGACGCATGCTTTATAAAAGCCGGCGCGTTCCAACGAAGTTCAGTTGATCGACGGCCGACGCTCTGTTCGCTGCTATCAGTACCAGTGTGTATTGCTGACTTTCTGTTTACCGGCCACAAGTTCGGCCCAAATAAACAGTTTCATTTTGAACCTGCCGACTGCTGCCTTCGTCGACGTCACGACCACGTGACAATATGATTGACATCGCATTAAAACTTATCAATGAATTTTTTTTTCAAAATTTTTTCAAGAGATATTTCTCCTGAGTTACAGATATCGATTGCCGAGTTGTGCCCGAAAAACCCGGCACTCGCAAGCGTAAAGATATTCAGCACCCAAAGTAAAGCTGGTGACATGCGTATGCACCTTTTTCAAATAACTGATGATGTGCGCTTCGTGCGCGTGTTGGCAGTGAGCTGTTTCTGACGTGGAAATGCGATATTTTATCGAGCTCACTTGAGATATCATATTGCGTCATTTCAATGCTGCCTGAATATAAACACAAGGCCTCACGTTCCGATGCGGGCGCCGGAATTCGGCACCGTGCCAACAGCCTACGCGCGCCGTCACGCCACGCCCGCAACCGATCAGAGCTTTTTATCGCTTCCGCCGGAGACGAAAGACAGACAGAAAGGAACGATGAAAGAAACAAACAAATAAGAGCAAGTATTTGGTTAGGCATGCAGAACCAAGCTTCGGTTCCTCCCATTTTCCCGATATGGAAAGTGTTACTAAATCTTTTAACGAAGCGGCCAGCCACGAAGGAAACCCCGGCCGCGCTAGAGTAGAACACCTAAATTTCGGCGGCGGGAAAGCTGGGGCTTGGTGGCGCTGAATTAACATCGGGCCTGCGTGTTGACGTCGCGCATGCACATGGTATTTATTCTTTGGTGCTTAGCCTACACTATTTGTATTCGCTACTAAATGGGTCACTTAGTGTCCGCCCATTTAAACATTACGCGAGTTTGTATAGACAATTTTCATTAATACGTGGCCTGGCGGTGGGAATTGCGAAACTTTTCTCTCTCTATTTCTGCGCTTGGCTCATACTCGCATATTCCTGGCTCAAGGTGCTGCGCCCGCATCTTTGTTAAGGCGAAAACCTTAGATGCCTCATCAAACTGGGAAATATGACCATCGGGGGGCGACCATTACGTGGCGTCGGGACCGAGTGATGCAAAAAATCATCCTGACGTCAGAGATCTCAAAAAATTGTGACGTCATAATGACGTCACAAATTCTGGCGTGATGTCATGTGACCTAAGGCCACATGGTGCCGTTGTAGTTTGATGTTAGCTACAGCCACCCTTTTGTGTGATGCTATTACTCAGAGTTTTCTCCTAACAGGGAAGTCGGCAGGGAAAGCGAAATGCTGCGCAAGAGAAAAGAGTGTTCCTCAGTGCTCACATTACAAGAATAAATTAGCTATTGATAGTAAAATGATACTAGTTTTCTATTCATATCAACCGGAGTACGCAAGTACCATGGTAAATGAAATAACGAAAGTGCGTTTTGCTTACTTTGTCCACTCCCATGTCCGAGATGGCAAGCTGGAAGTAAGAGAAGTAAACAAGTAGAACGGGCAAGTTGGTATAGATCCATCTTCGCAGGAAGCGCACAACTTTTACACGAAGGACACGAAAGACGAGACGCAAGTGGTTAACTTCAACTGAGCGTTTATTAGAAAACATCAGAATTATAGGGGTGAAAGAAAAACAAAAGAAAAACAAGAACAAACAAACAAAAGGCCACGTGTCGTGCCATACATTACTCATCCATTATTATCAAATACACCATCCAAAAAGCGCCGTTCTTTTTGCGTAAGCGAGATAGACGGTGCGCTTACACAATCAAAGTCATCCCGTGTCATTTCCGCTGCCTCAACAATAAAAAAAAAAAGACTGAAAGATGTATCAATGAGAGGGTAAAAGAACATCACAATAAAGTGCAAGAAGCTGCAGATGGTCTCTTGGCTATCCACTGTAGTGAGTGTGGTCGTGTGCCGTATTTTGACAACAGATGCGTTTTATATCGTGACAGGGATTTGTTAACCCGTTTGATTGTTGAGGTAGCGGAAATGACACGGGCTGTTATCCCAATATATCGTTTGCACTTTATTGAGCGTTTATACTATGCTACCCAATTAGCCATTTTATCTATCACGCATATATATATATATATATATATATATATATATATATATATATATATATAAATGCTTTTTGCTCAATAAATATTGCGTAATGTCATATCGTTGCACTGGCTAGAAGGATAAACATTGGGTTGTCAGTGGATCATGTATATATAAAGATTGCGTTTTAAAACTTACCAATAATGAGACATAATACTGCTGAAGTGAAAAGCTGGACCATGTTGTGTATTTCTGCGTTATACTAATAAAAAAAAACAATGACACGGTCTCACAGTATATCATGCAATATGCAGCCTCATGAAAGTCGAGGGGTCTTTATACAGCAGCGCGGGAATCTATGGAAGCTTGCTAAGCACTAGTCACGTGACACTCGAAGGCAGGCAGATTGATTTCAATCATCTACAGATGTATATGCATGTAAAATAGACTAAAGGTTACGCGGAATACAACGCAGCCATGTGGTTCGCACGAATAATTGGGGCAGCTATACTTCTCCTCGCTTCGAGCAAACGCAGCTGACAACACTCATGCAAGAACTATTGCCTGGAGAGAAAACGTTCCCCGAATAACGACGCAGAGCTATCTGTGAACCAAAATAGAGCGCTAGTCGAACAGGGTGTCATTTGGCGTACTTAACGAATCAACAGTAATGTATTGCATAGCGTTAGAAATATTTTCCTTTAACAGTACAATGCAAACTGCTCGGCTTGGGGTCAAGGGGGTTGTCTTTTGAACGCCTGTGGGCAATTCATACTGAGTGCCTCATGGAGCTAATTATAATTACGTTCCAAGTCAATGAGCGAATATCACCGCTAATAGAAGATCACTTTGACTAAAGGGAACAAATATTAAATTGCGGGCAGCACACCGACAGTGACTGATATCGGGCGAACTTCAGTGAACATCGACAGCAACAATGGGCCATCGTCGCCAAGTCAGCCTCGAGAGCGCTTAATGCCACTGCTTCGTTGTCGGCTGGCCAGCATTCGGATGACGTTGCCTAGTGGGCACTGCGTCAGTGTTGGCTGTCCCCAATTGAGCTGACGTTGCCTAGCCATCATGCCTAGCCGGTGCGAACTCTCAAGGAAAGCAAAAACAGTGTCAAGTAGCAAATCACGTGGGGGGATAAACTAACGCGTCTCAGCGTCTCGTTATGTGGCAGGCTGCAACCATTTCTCGTCTTAGCTGGTGATTGCTTCTAATGATTACCAGGCTTCATACAAGACAGGACGGCTACCGCGTTCCCCAGAGGGAGGAAAAACTGCCTCGATAGATTACTCGCATCCGAGCAACCTGGGAAGTATAAAACGCAAAATAAAGGGGGAGACCACTGCGTTAGCCACCGATAAGTTAGTTATGCTAGACGACATGGAACCCGTTTTTGGAAGTTGTTCTTAATCATTACATCTTATTGAAACTTCTTATTGAAACATTTAACAACCCTCAGATCAGCACGATCTGGCCTAACAAACTCATGAAAAGCGCACATAGCACAATCTGTGATCACGTGCCCTAATGAACATATGACAAGAGCGAAATTTCTTTCTCAGGCAAGGCAGCGGAGGGGTGGCTAACGTACTTTTCGTTTTGCTTGGTAATGTAAAAGGCCTCCAACATCTCTCTCAAAAGTTTGATTGCGACGCTTCTATTCAATGGTGGTGCTACTTAAACAAGGCGCGCGTACGTACTCATTCCAATGTAGTGGTAAATGTGAGGGCGACCTTTCAGAATCGACATATGTTCTCGTAGCCTGGTGTTATTATATTTGCCAGTCTTCCCTGCCCTACGTACACATTATAACACACCTAAGGAAACATTGTACACTACATTGTTCGCACATTTAACAAACTGCTTCTTGTGTTTAATACTCCAGTCTTCCTGAACACTGTTAAGTTTCGCACATTTATCATTAACCAACGCCCACACACCTCCAATTTTGTTCTTGGCTGAAAACACCAGCTTGGCATCGTAACTTGCCAGCTACCTTTTTTTATTCTGTGAGATAGCCCGTGCACATAAAGCATCACTACTACTTATGAGCTTTGAATAATTCTGTCTATTCATTTCCAAAAATGTTTGCTTTTCCTGATTGAACTTTTTTATTAGCCTGATTCCTACAGCCTGCTTCACAGACAATGGCCTGCATCGCAGACGTAACAATGAAACGCGCTATCGGCTACAGGACCCAAGGTGCCCGTTGTCTGTGATGCAGGCTATAGGCATCAGGCTAATAAAAAAGCTTGACGCGAGAAGTAGCACGTAATGTTCGTATGGTGGGACCTAGGCCATATTTCTGGGCACTAAAAACAACAAAACGCCTTTTTTCATGCTCTCTCAAGAAAAAATGAAAATGGTGTGTTTTTAAATGAGATATTTTCAGAACAACGATCACGACACCAGGTGCGTTGTGCAAGGGGGGACAAACGGCAATCACACAATGCTATTCGTCATTTTGCCCTTCGCGATGTTATCTTGGCGGCAGGCACTCGCTAATCGTTCATCCCACATAATCTGCTGCTCGGCTTTTTAGTGAAAGTAGTGCACTGTCGTCCAGGTTGGTTGTCTGCATGCGTGGAGTATGGTGTGCTTTCGATGCACAGACGTCTTCAGGGTCACCAGGCAATAGCGTTTCGTCGAGGTCCTCACAGATCATCCAAGCTTAGTGCCTAGAACATGCTTGCCCATGCTCCGGCTACCGAGCGTCTTCAGCGTGAGACGGTGGCATCGCTCGGCCGCAAGAGCTGACGCCCGTATGTTAAGTTGGCCAGAATAATTGTGTGCACTACAAGACAAACAGGGAGCGTCTACTTGCCGACGTACGTGGTTCGTCGAAACCATGGCAACTAATGTCACAAAAAAACTGTGACCTGCAATTATGTGAAGACCACCATTAAGCGAGGAACTCTGGTATGTATCTATAAGAAACGCGCAGTTATTGTGACCCATGGAAGTCCGCGGAAGGGTGAAATGCCCAAGCGAAAGTTTCTTGTCACTGTGTGCTCAAGTTTTGAACATTTATAACATCTAACTTCAGTTTTCGAGCAATAAGTGTCATCATATTTTTTTTTTGCGCTCGTCTCGGCATTCATTACGCAAGCAATCCAGCGCTACAGATCCCAGTCACAAAGACATCGCAGGGCGCCTTTCAGCTATTTCTGTTTAACACAGCAAACCCGAATGTGGCTTTCCTACATGTGGAATCGCTATACGGCACTCGACGCATCACTGCCGACCAGATATCGCCATGTGGTCAATGTACCAACATGTGCCACCATGTGGTCGGCAGCCTTCCACGTCATACAGCGAGCGAAGTGCGGGATCTTGTGGACACTCCTTCTACAGGAAAAGCGTGCTTCTGCAGGAAAAGCATGCTTTGTGGCATGATTATTACCCAATTAGTCAGTAGAATGAACAAAGAAGTGTCTCACGATATTCTGCTTGAGGGAGATCTGCCTGAGTCTCTTTTTTGTCTGCTTTCTGGTTAATCGAATTGATCATTTAAGAAACACGGAATAAATTTACCTCTAACTTTTCAACGCGTTCGACTTAATGGTCATTGGATGTGTGTCTATAAGTATGGTCCCCTTCTTCTACATTTTAGCGTATCTAGAAATCAGTCGTTACGTCAACCATCCGGCCCCTCGAGCCATAACACATAACGCTTCTGAGTTTTTTTCTTTGTGCGCTTGGGATCAAAGTGAGCCAGTCAGTTTACTCACTGAAGTTCGGCCCCAACCACGATATTTTTTCACGCTCAGAGAGGCCATAATCCGGGTAATACATCTGCCGAAGAAGGCCGGCGTGTTTTTTGCGACCGTCATCTTCGAGAGAGTTTATTTTGGTCGCAATAAGCCGAATCGAGCTAACTGCACACCCGTTCCCGAGAAACACTGTGAAAATAGATACGCAAAACAAACATCACGACTCTCTCACACTCTACGATAAACAACCGTATGAGTTTCCTTTTCTAGGGGAGCCGTGACAGACGGCGTATAGACCTTGACTCTTTTTTGGGTGCCACGACTTTTCCACAAGAGTATTGTGATCTTCAAGTGGAGTTCGTATGTCTATTTAAGGAGAGTCACATTCGCCGCGTGACGGGTCGCACAAAAACATACAAGCTTGCTTAGCGGGTAGATGAATGACTGGCAGGTATGTCGAATGATACTTCGCGCATCTCCCAGAAAATAATTCATAAAAATTTATATACAATTGTATTGCCCCAGAGAATTTGTCTTAGCCAGTGGTGATGATTCAATGAACGAAAAAAAAAAAAATGTGTTAATGTGTTACTTAATATTGTCACGCGCGTTTCTTATTTTCACTTTGCTCTATTCGGTTTTCGCCCTCACAGGCTGTCAGCAATGGTCAGCGCAAACCGCGCCTCATTGTTCTAGAAGCTTCGCGATCATTGTAGATCGTTTTGTTAAGATTGCGCGCAAGACGCGAACAATCGAGCTTATTCCAGAGCTTGCACGACAACCAATGATAACGCTGGAATATTCTATGCCACGCGTATAAATTCCGACGCGCTTCACCGCTTGTCAGTTGATCGACGGCCGACGCTCTGTTCGCCGCTATCAGTGCCAACGTGTATTGTTGTAATCTTACTCTCCGTTTAGGCCACCCCCAACCAAAGCCGACACAGAAGCGAAGCTTCACGTCTACGAAGTCCGGATGGAGGACGGAGTTCCAGTTGAGGGTTTATTTGGTGGAGTCTCGTATGTCGTATGTTTGGTGTGTTCCACTCCAGGAGACATAGTCTTCGTGCCAGGTGACGAAGCTGCCTTGCAGCGTCTGTTCTTGAGAGAGGAATAGGGAAGGTGCGTTCTTCTTGATGGGATGAGCGAGCGGCGTTGTCTGCGGAATCATTGCCACTGATCCCACAATGACCAGGCAGCCACTGAAAATTAACCTCGTGGCCTGCTTCTTTGACGTAGTGATGGAGTTTGATAATTTCGTACGTGAGCTGCTCGTGGCAATCTCGTCGGAGAACTGACTTCATGCACTGTAAGGCCGGTTTCGAGTCGGAAAACACAGCCCATTTGCTCGGTCTCTGGGATGCGATGTACTCTAGGGCACCGCGCAGAGCCGCAAGTTCTGCCGCCGTAGACGTAGTGACATGTGACAGCTTGATTCGCAGGGTTATTCCTCGAGCTGGTATCACCACCGCACCACGAAGGCCTACACAACTCTAATTGGAGTGACCGACAGTGCGGCATGCGAGGTCTGCGGCACCGAAGAAGACATCGATCATTTGCTATGCCATTGCACTCGTTATGCCTCTGAGAGACGAAAACTTTCTGACGCGTTGCGACGATTGGACGATCGGCCGCTCTCCGTGCAGATGCTGCTGGAGCACCGTCCTCGCCTTTCGTCGGCTCACAAGGCAGTCAAAGCCCTTTTGTGTTTTTTGAGGACTACGGGCCTATGTGAACGCCTTTGACTTTTGTACAGTGCTGCCGCTACCTACGCGTCGGCACAGTTACTGACCATTTTCTTCTCTCCTTTCCTTCTCTTTTCTCTCTCTCATCTTTATGCTCCCCTTTCCCATTCCCCCAGCGTAGGGTAGCCAACCGGGCATGTACCTGGTTAACCTCCCTGCCTTCTCTCTTGTTTTTCTCCTCCTCCTTACTCTCCGTTTACCGGCCACAAGTTCGGCCTAATAAACAGTTTCATCTCGGACACGTCACCTGCTGCCTTCGTCGACGTAACACCCACGTGACAATATGCCAGATGATCTGTAGGCGTCTTATACCTGTATCATGATACCTTCGCCAGATGGTTTATCAGTATCCATAGCGTTCGTACATCGTTCAAAGTACCGTGTATCTTACGATACACAAGATACACCTTTGGTGCTAGTGATTGGTGCTTCATATCATATAAGGGTGCTTAGAGTCTATTGCCTCTGATTAAAAATACATGTATATATTTGCCAGCTCTGTGTACAGAAAAAACCGCTTTTAGGCAATATAAGTTCTGAAGTGCTTTGGTGAGAACTAATTTCTAATAATTTAGTTAGCGATCTCGAAAAAAAAAAAACAGTTTTCTCTCTGCGGAGTAGAAGCGCAGTCAATATTAGTTCTTCGCCTCGGGTCTTCAGTTTCGACATCTTAAGTGAAGTTTGTTCGTAGTTAAGAATCAAATTCTGCTGCTGTAAGCAAGGCGCCTGCTTTTATTACGACCATCTCAAATGAAAAAACACTGTGTCACCGCAATTACGAAGCAGTGAATAGGATAGCAACCAATTGTAGTGTTATAAGAAGGAAGGCTCGCAGCCAACTGTTCTGGATCCCATCTCGCGTAACTTAAAGGCTTTAAGTGACTTAACGTTATGAATCCCAGTATAGAATGAAACTTAAGCGCTGGTCAGGGATGGAATTCAATGTGATGCAAAGCTAAGCGAATATAGGCATGGTTTAGCACTGAAGAAACCTGCTCTTTGTTTACCACCTGAAAGTCTCCAACCTCCCTCGTCTGAAGCCTCCGGTATACTATGCTATACCGCTCCAGCTCCTTTCTCTACGGCTCAGACTCCTCGACTTTTTCACCTATTGCTATGCTATACTGCCACGCATGTTATTTTGACGTGCTTGGTTTAAACCCAGAAAGACTGTCAGCACTGCTCGGTGCAGATCGCGCCTCAGTTTTCCAGAACCTTCACGATTATAGTAGATCATTTTGTTAAGATTGCGTGCAGGACGCGAAGATTCAAGCTTATTCCAGAGCTTGCGCGACCACCAGTCAAAAGGCTGGAAAGTTCGACGCGTGATCCAAAAGAGACGGTGCGACGCAGTGACGATCAGTTTACCGACGACCGACGCTCTGTTCACTGCTGTCATTGTACAGTGTGTTTAGTTGTAGTCTAACTTTCCGTTTCCCGGCCACAAGTTCGGTCAAAAAAAAAAAAAGTTCCACCTTGGACACGCCGACTGCTGTCTTCGTCAACGTAACGACTACGTGAAAATACCATAGACGGCTATACTGTGTATGGCGTAGTGCGTGTTTATATTCTTGCGTGTGTCTTCACGCAGTTTCAACTTGCGTGCTGGAAAATACTTCCCCCGTTTATACTCAGCTTTAACAGAACTGCTCTAAAACGTTGGCGTCAGGGCATGCGGCCACTCCAGGTAGACAAGCGGTTTTGTTCAGTCTCCTGTCGCAACGCGAACCGGTGAGAACACAGCACGTACAAGGGCAAACGAGCCTTTTGCTGATGACTGCAGAGATCGCGCTCGTGCCAGTGCTTATGGTCAAGGCGCCCTTATGTTCAAAGTTTGCACATGCTGCTAGACCGACGCAGCCCCTGCTCCTCTGGCGTCCTTACTTCATCGCCCTAGGAAAGATATGTGCAGTGTTTCCTCGCTGTTTGAGGAGTATTCGAAGGCAGGCCTTGAATGCAGGGTAATGTTAGCACTCTCCGCGCGATGTAAATTGCCCCATTGTTTAATCTCTGCTTCAGCTGCGTTGGTCAACTCGTGCTGCCTTCTAGGGCTGCAGAAGTTGCGCATTATGTTCTCCTCATTCTTTCCTCTTCCTCTTCCTGCTCGTGTGCTTTTAACCTAGGATAGAATTTATAATCGATTTGAACTTTATACCGAACATTACGCCAACGGCAACGGCAGAAGCCTATCAACAATGTCCATATAATTGCCATGGCAAGAAAAAAGACAGCGCGGAAAGTTTCAGCAAACGCATCCTTAAAATGTTGCAATAAAACTGTACTCAATGACTTGTATTTGTGAGCCCCACAACAGCGGTCGAAGGGAATTTCCAGATGAGAGCTCAAGGGCATCAACCATTGTAAAACAAAAGAAGAAATACACAAGCAGACAGCCGCTAGGGGCATGTAGTGCACAAGCTACTAGCTCCGTACAAGGATATGATTGCAGCTCCTGTTTCACACCGTTCATAAAACAACACGCTTTGTAATTTATTCGGTGATTCTAAGATACAGATTGCGGGGCTCACAAATACAAATCATTGAGTATAGTTTTATTGCATCATTTCCAGATAATGTCTTTCAGATACAGTAGTTAAACATTCAAAATGTAGGTTCCAGAAGCTTTTTTTACACTCAAAAATTATTTATTTTTTGGCTGAGGCATTTGCCTAATAGATCTTACTCTACGAAACCTTTGGTTTTGTCAGCTTTTTGTACTGCAATCAGCTCATAGTTTTACTGTGCATGACCAGTAGCTAAGCAACTTTTATACACACATTTTGTATACATACGTGTACGTGTGCACTCTACAAATCACATTCCCCAGATGTTGTACACAATGCAGCAATAAATTGGTGACTATGCTACTTAATGTTGCAAAACAGTATTGCAGCAGATAAACGGGAGAAATCAAAATAATGTCATAAGCGTAGAGACAATGCTACTTAAAATTTTAGAAAAAAAGTGAAGTTTGTGCGATAACCTGATAATGCGGTCCTTATATGAAAGAGGAGCTTTCAGTTTTCTGGATGTCTTGATCTCAAATTTAGGGTATGTACCTCACTTAAAAATGGAAGCCGATTTTATCAAACTCATTATGTCAAAATATTATATCGACATCATAGACAGTGGCTGTTGAGATAAGGCTAAACGAGGAATCTTTTGCATGTTAAAGCACGTAGCGCAAAAGAACAACGCCACAAGCGAGGAACAAGTTCACGAAACGAGCGCTAGTCTTCAAACTAAATTTTATTTTCAGAATTCACGCCTATTTATCAAAGATGAAAACACCCCATTGTCACCAAAGGAAGAATGACTGATACAAGAATGAATGCCTTGACGCCACTACATATTGATCAGCTCATATAACGAAAAAGATACACGCATACGGCAACGCAGTCAAACGCGCTATAAACTGAAGACCGTCGAAATACGGCACGCATCTCAGACTCAAGACTATTTTATTTTTATTTTTTTCACGCGGCAACAGTAGGTTCCCTGGTAGCAGAAAGGAACGCTAACTCACAAGGGTTCAGGCTCAGGGAAGGCTGGCTGACGCATACCAGATCGTTCTTGTGAAACAAACATGCTTCCATGGTATATCTGGACACCGTGCTACGGTTTACCCCCATGTTTACCCCCCACCATACTACGGTTCACCCCCATCTCCCCATGCACTGCCGACAGTGCATGGGGAGATGCAAGTACGGTGAGCCTTTAAGAGAGCTGAAATGCTCTCTGAGACTAATGTTCAAACATCTGCCCGTCTGGCCGATGTACTTACGTCCGTCATCCGTTAGCGCTCGGCTCGTGTACTTGTTCCTCGCTTATGTCGTTGTTCTTTTGCGCCATCTGCTTTATGAATTCTTACAAAGAAGCCGAGCTATCCGTTTTCGTAACCTTTTGCAAACGCAAATACCTTCTATAAAAATATTGTTCCGAAGAACGTGAACATCCAGCAGTGGGCAATCTAAGACAACTTGCTTTCTTTCATACTTAATTTCACTAACAACCGAGTCGCTGAGAGGTGCAGCTCCAACGGCCATTTGCCTCTTGAGATAATTGACTTTTTGATGCTTGTTGTGTGACTAACGGCTAAAGAACAGCCATTACTGCCTACAATCATCGTTAGAGAACGGTACCAATAGAAGGCTGCTGGTGCTGAATTCTCCGAGCACAGCAGGGTCATCCTTGAGATCGGCTAAATTTGCTTAGTTACAGCATTAATACCTCAATCACCTGTGTGAAAGATATTTAGCTCATGAACGTACCCAGTAGATCGCTGATACATGTTTATTTGATCTGTATATCTGCATATTGTCCTTTATTTAGCACATTACTAAATGTTCATAGCTTTTAGTACATTAGTATGGAGTCTTCAGCGGATATGTTCAATTTTTATAGTAAAATGGCTTGTGTGCGATCCTCGAAACAATGCGAATGTATGTAAATTTCATATTGGAAGTAGTGTACATCAAAAAGACGCTACAACTGGGAGCTAGGCTAAGCGGGAAGCTTATCTTAGTTAAACGTGTGGTTTGAAGATAACTCGTCAGCCTGAATATTATGAATGTGTTTCGGAAAAGTGAAGCATCTGCAGACGGTATGACACTTCTGACGCTCCTGGAACATTACGCTAATGACCTTTGCATAATTTCTTAAATTAAGGTAAATGCTTTGCTTTTTTTTCTGGGTGAGCCAGTTGCTACGAAAGCACGTTCAATATAACGTTTGGACAGGGTTGGAGAGAATCGCGATACAAAGGTATCGCGATGGTATTTCAGAGAGGGCAGTGTTGTCGGCAGCTGCCGTCGTAAGCAGCTGTCTATCGGCGCCTGCGGTGCACGCCTAATTTTTTTTCGGGTGGCGAGCTGTTATTTCGTGAGCTCCCGCGCAGATACCGCCTTGAAAGAGGCGTTGCAATGCTTGACGCGCGTTCACTTCTCAAAGCGCTGACACTTTGGACTGCAGTTCCCGTGGTGACGGCGGAAGTGACTAGAAGATAGCTATCTCTGTGTTGCTTTCAGCCACCCCCTCCAACATGTCATTGTGCGTTTCTAAATTATTTACACGCGTGAAACGTTCTTTTGAAGTATCAGGTTCCCCCACCTCTGAAGCCGACTTCGCATGTTGTGGCTTCCTGAAATGGATGCTGGTAGTGGTGTTGGCGGTGACAGCTTTATTTAAAGGGGCCCTGCAACTATTTTCTAAGTAGCTATGGAATGTATTCACTAAAGGAGCTTATTGCCTGGCGAATGCACAGCCGCAAAATATTTTAGAATCCGTCCAGTACGAGCGGAGTTACAAAGATTTGTCGCGCGCTGCAATTGCATTCCCTCTCCTTTTGTCCCGAGGAAAGCGCTGCAAGCTAAGCAGGGAGGGATGGCACGGGGAAAGGAAATACGTGACGCGCGCCTCGTCACCTTGAGCACCTTTTCTCTTGCTTTTTCTTCGAATACGCGTCTTTTCTGTGCGATCGCGCGCGCACGCGGGGAGAAGTCACGGTCACCTGCGGCGGCCCGAGTAACGAGCGAGCGTGCCATGCTGAAGTCAGCCAATGGCTGATACAGTGGCTGGGACGAGTTATTAAGGCGAAAGCCTTTAATGTCTCATGCTCAAGTCCGTCCGGTGTCCGTCCGGCGTCCGTCCGTCCGTCCGTCCGTCCGTCCGTCCGTCCGTCCGTCCGTCCATCCGTCCGTCCGTCCGTCCATCCGGATGTCCGTCTGTCCATCCGTCCGTCCGTCCGTCCGTCTGGATGTCCGTCCGTCCGGATGTCCGTCTGTCCGGATGTACGTCTGTCCGTCCGTCCGTCCGTCTGTCCGTCCGTCCGTCCGTTCGGATGTCCGTCTGTCCGTGTGTCCGTCGGTCCGTCCGGATGTCCGTCTGTCCGTCCGTCCGTCGGGATGTCCGTCCGTTCGTCCGGATGTCCGTCTGTCCGTCCGTCCGGATGTCCGTCTGTCCGGATGCCCGTCCGTCCGTCTGTCTGTCCATCCGTCCGTCCGGATGTCTGTCCGTCCGTCCGCCTGTCCGGTGTCCGTCCGTCCGTCCGTCCGGATGTCCGTCCGTCCGTCGGTCTTTCCGTCCGTCTTTCCGTCAGTGGAATGGCCACACGCTTTCGCCGAACACACTTTGGAATGTACAAAGTGTCCTTCAATTTTTTTTTTTGAGCGTGCAGTGCCATTTGTCGACAGAATTGAAAGCAATTTTAGCTGGCTTTGAGAATTTATTGGGAAATCCAGGCCGCGTGCTGCGCTATAATATTTGGTTCGCGTGTTATTGGGAGCCTCGACTACCTATCGGCAGCGTTTTTTGACCATGCTCAAAAGTGTTGCTGGGCCCCTTTAAAGAGACACTAAAGGCAATTGTTAAGCCGACGTCAATTGCTGAAATACCGGCGCTACTTTCGTGCCAAGGAAATGCTTATTTTGAAATAAAATCGCGTTGTAGTGGTACGCATTGCGTTAGCGCACTTCAAATCACCCGCCTGAAAGCGGTCCTTTAGACGTCACAGTTGCCATGCCCAACGTTGACCGCCTTTACTGCGCGGCCGCCGACACTGTAGTTGTAGCAGATTGAAAGTAGCGGGAACCACAGCAGCAACAACGGCCATTGAAGCTGGCATGTTTGTTTTGGCCGGGTTCAGCTGGGCCCCGCTAAATGGCACCACCTATCTAGCCTAACCAGGCGAAAACGCAACTTTTGAACCACTCGCACTATTCGCCATGATAACGCCAGGCGGTTCTTTTTTCTTTGTATCAAACAGAAACAGACAAGCAGCATTTTAATACCGAAGGTCGCCTCCCCCCCCCCCCCCCCCAAAAAAAAAAAACAAAAAAAAAACGGTGATTTAGAAGGACATGGTTTCAATTGGGCAGTTTTGACATATTGGGCTCCATTGCGCGCAGAATATTGTGGCCAGTGTATATAGACAGAGGAATTCTCCGCCGTCGACCAGGCCGTGCGGCTGATTTCGACGATAGGGATAGAGTTCGGATTTTGGAAGGTCAGACAAAAGCCATATAAAGCGAAACCATTTCGCTACCTAGGTTAGCGTGCCTTAATTCGCACTTTGTCCGCTTTTGAGTGAGGACATCTGCGGCGTCTACTGCGGCGCGGTTGCCATGTTTGTGCCCATGGCATCTTACCGCTCTACGACGGTGCCGTTGAGAGGCGCGGCACACGGGGCAATACATGGAGGCCCGGTGGCATCAGCCCTTTCAAAGAATGACAACAGCCTAAGGAGAGCGCAAGCATCGAGACACACTAACCTAGGTGACCGGAGAAAAGATATAACTATGCTGCCGGACTACCCGGCTCTGAAGGCGGTATTCATCCTCAATAACACGAATGTGTGCTTGTCTGCAGCGGTAGAGAATCTTTTTTTTTTTTCGCGAGTCTTGTGTAGAGGCCAAATAGACGCTGTTTAGAAGACAGAGCCTATTTGAGAAGTTCCAGTAGCTCAGGTACCATTAACACAGCAACCTTCTCAGCAAAGGAGATGTTATGTAAAAAATAAATGCGTGCTTTTTCTTAATTCACTGATGATCGTTAGAAATTCGAGTTATTCTTGAACTACGCTATTTCTAGCATAGCTGATTTTGTTCACACCAGAAATGCTGATTTTGCTGTCCAGTGACGGTTACTCTAGGTGTGATATAGACTACTTTTCTATTGCAGTTGATACGTGCAATTATGTGTCTATTGCGAACTATGTACTTTGTAACGACCCTCCACAAACACAGACACACACACTTGCCCCCTCCCCCCTCCCGCATCGGCGAAACTGAGAAATGGTAGTAAACTTAAGTGACGGACGCACCCTTAATAGAAGAGGGGGGGGATTCGACTGTGTTCTGTTGACATTCAACCGTGTTCACTTCATGGCTGGCTGGGCTTTGTGTCCGCAGAATGGTAGACTCTACATATGTGGTCATATGATAAAGATGTCCCGTCGGGTTAGCGTTAGTTGTAGTTAAGCACCATCGACTGAATTTATTTATGTAGCATTGTCAAGAGCTACCATCCTCATAAGCAGAACTGCTACATATCAGCTTACCGCTTCTGGTGTTGCTAGTACCCATGTTGCTGTTATCATCGTTGCGCAACAGCAAACTGGTTATACAAAACTCATGCGACTGTTCCAAATATGTCCGTGCGTACAGCATTTGTACATATCTTAAGAGTCATTTCGTAACGTTTTGCTCAACAAAAAAGTTACAACACATTGAACTTCCTCCGCGTGCATCGCATAACAACGATTGCCAAGGTACGCGAGTTCTGCTGAATTTTTCAACAGACGAATGACTTTCTGCACATCCTCCTTGCGAACACTTAACAGTATCGTCGGCATGTTCGTATGCGATATAGCTGCACTGACCTAGACGTCCACATAACGTTAGGAGAAGGCCCGTTTATGCTGATTGCTGCGATATTGTTTCAGCTTTCTGCACATGTCGGTATTCCGGTAAAGGACGCTGGACGAAGTTGTGCATAATAAAATAAAGATTCAGTAAAAGAACGCCCTTCACTCTCACTTAGTCCTGCATCACATAAAAATGTTCGTATTGTTATCAACAGTGGACACCCATTCGACAAACAATTTATTGAAAGATACACTACATCAAAACATTTGGCACACCTGCTTGGTATAAACAGCTTAATGGTGCTAGTGGTTGTCTCTAGATAGGTTACTTCTTCGTTTTCGAGCAAGAAATAGATAGACCCGAAGGAATGCAGCTATATCCTTGGCAAATGCCTAATATGCACGTATACGTAGTATTAGGCTTCATTAATTTCTCTGCCGCTAGATTAACATTCTGAAAAGAAGAAGAAAACAATATTATGTGGATGAAATAGAACATACGAAGCAACCTTGATTCGTTGCATCCTTCCTGTATGCATCTGAATATTTTACTTTGCATTGAAACTGTCGGTCGTGCTTGTGAGAAAGAAATAGGCAGCACAACAAAGTACACTAATGTGAAAGAAATTGATTTTAGACTCACAAAATAGTCATTGAGACCCAAGGAATCGTAGTTATGGTCACCGTCGCAAAGGCCTAATGTGCACGTATGGTTGACCTCAGAGTTAATACATTCCTCTGAACGTTGGGCCGAAATGCCATCACATGAGTGTCAGTGTAAGGTATGAAAGCCTAAAGCATTGGCTTCGTATTTCAGCCATCATGGTTTAATTAATCCTTTTTTTTTAAACAAACCTCGTCACGAGCGCCAGTGAAGCATCGAAAACTAGGGGGTTTCAGAAATGTATAGGTCTCCTACCTTGACTTACATGAGGACTTGCTTCAAGATAGTGTCTTGAAAATACGCGCGTATTGATTCCCATCACTCTACGAGTGCCTTGGCTCCCTTGAAACACAATTAGTTTCACTTTTTCCGAAAAAAATATTAATTGTTAAGCTTTTACGTCGTAACACAAGGTAACTATTATGAGTGATGCCGTTGTGGAGGGATGCGCAAAGTTAGGCCATCTGTGGTTCTTAAGGAGCACCGAAATCTGAATATACAGGCACCTAGCATTTAGCCTGTATAGGAAATGTTTTTCCGCAACCTTCGAGCCTGCAGTAGAGCACCGCAACTAGGCCACCGCGGTGTTTTTCTTCCTGGAAAATAAATATAATTCTCTCTGTCATAACACGCTCTGTCAGACCCCATCAAAACATATCACGTCATTGAGGAATTGTGAGAAAAGCCCAAGGCGGCATTTGTGCTTTTGTCCCGTTTTCTATCTTACTATGTACTTCCTAGCATCAAAAGTGATGCTTCTGGTAAAGTGAAGAGGTTATGTTGCTAAATGAAAGGATTAGTTGCCTACGAATATCGAATAAATATATCGTTATGGATTGCTCGTTAATATTGATTTTCCTGCTGTATCAATACACGCATGGTGCTCGGCAGTGCAGTTTTCGTGAGAACATCCACAAGCACGCAATAATTTAGCCTTTTCGAGAGAAGTCTTAAATTATGAAATCATGCCATCGTACCAAAACTTCGCGTCATCTCTAGCTCTTCATAATACTCCGATTGTGGTCCCATTGTTGTTTTTTGTTGGTCCCGACTCCGCCCTGACAGGGCACCTCCCAATTGTAACTCGTTACACGAGATATCTTAAAAATCAACGGGTGCCGCTCCAAAAAACGCCTGGACGGTACACAACAGGGCCATACATTCTCTTAAGGGAAAGTACATCGAGCAAAAACGACAAGCTTAAAATTCAGAGAGGGCGCCGGACAAGCTGCTCGGTGACGCGCGATATAGAGGCGTCAAATTTGATAATCAGACAAAGCGCGCCGTCTCATATAGTCAACACACATACTTTTGAGCGCTCTGCAGAAAATGCTCTGCCTAACCCTAGGGCCTGGCGACCAGATTTTTCACAGTCGGGCTTCAACAGCACTAGCCCACGGAGAATGCGCTAATGAGTTTCCAGGAGCTGCGGAGGCTGAAGTCCTGACGATGGTATGGTCAGCCAGGCCTAGCACAGGGTGACATCGCCATCGAACAAATGAAGGCAACAAAGGGCGCTCCGCTGTCACCATGCCAAACCAGCGAAGGGCGCGTGGCGTTTCGCAGCTGCAGTGTCGGCAGACCGGAAGTTGCCAGCACATGATCCGTGTCTGCGCGGCGGGCTCCGCCAAGACCGTCGGCGGAAGCATTCAAGCACCGCGCTGCCCGACGCAGTTTTCGTTACCCCGGGTGAGGGGGGGTGTCATCTTTTTGTACAGGCGTCGGTTAAAGAAAATGAAAGTTAACAAACTTTAACAGAAAGCTCGTTTAAGCCTATTGGTGCTGGCTCATAACTGATAATACACATGGTCATGTGGGCGTGCATAACAGTTTTTATTATACCTTTTTGCATTGCAGCTGTTGGAACCTCGCTTTTAAATGCGAAGCATTTCTTAGCGAACTTCGGCGACTTTGAGCGTATCTATCTATCTATCTATCTATCTATCTATCTATCTATCTATCTATCTATCTATCTATCTATCTATCTATCTATCTATCTATCTATCTATCTATCTATCTATCTATCTATCTATCTATCTATCTATCTATCTATCTATCTATCTATCTATCTATCTATCTATCTATCTATCTATCTATCTATCTATCTATCTATCTATCTATCTATCTATCTATCTATCTCGCGGCCGTTTCGTTAGCTTGATATACACCAAATTTGGTGTTGAGTGGCATGACTGTATGACGAACATAAATGACAAGTGGTAATATGGAAATCATGACATGTCATGAGCGACATGACTTGCATTTCACGCTCATGGTGCGCTCGCGGCTGTTTCGTTAGCTTAATTGATATACACCAAAATTGGTATTGAGTGGCATGACTGTATAACGAATATAAGTGGCAGGTGGTAACATGAAAATCTTGGCATGCATGCCATCTACAATGCTCTTTACATCCCACGCTCACGGTGCGCTTGCGTTCTGTTCGCTAGCTTGATATACACCATAATTGGTATTCGGCGACGTGACTGTATGACGAACATAAATTGCAGGTCCTAACATGTAAATCATGACATGCATATTACGTACAGCATGATTGGCTCCTTTCTGGCGTCTTGGCATTTCATCGATTCCCACAGTGCGTGGGTTCTGCCGGATTTTTTTCCCACCGTGTTGCGCGCCCTTTCGCTGAGTGGGAAAGAGTGAATGCAAGGTGGAGAGGAGGGGTAGGCAGGCGGTAGTAGAGTGAAGCTTAGAAGTAGAAAAAAAGCGGTGAGGGTGGCCGGAGCCTAGCGGGGGAAAAGCAGCGGCATGCACACGGGGTTGACGTCATTCTTCTCCGATAAAACCGCACACTGGCTTCGGCTGTCGTCTTTCTCGCAGTGGAAAAGCAAGTGACGGGAAGTTTGCTTAGCGCTCTTAACCTCATTCGAAAAAAAATCACGCCGTATCCACGAAGTGAATGATGATGAGTGGGCGAAGCTCGATCGTTTTCATCTATGGCAGAAAGAGAATGTGTGGTCTGGAACGCGCTTATACTTCATGGTTATCAGCGTCATCGCCATTGTTATCACGTGTAGTGGGTACATTCCACTATACTGGAACGCTGGTGGCTACTACATACATACATCGGGGACGCACGACCCACGGCTTAAGGAGCTTCACCCCTAAAAAATAAGTGAGTTGGCGTTTGCTTAGAAATGGTGAGTACTACCGTCAAAACTGCTCGCGAAGAAGGCGCTCGAAGAAGGCGCTAGACTGCAGCGTCGTCGAGAGGCTAATCGCGAGTGGATCCGACGACAGCTATCTGATCACTGAAGCGAGAGCTAGGGAAGCTGAAACAAGCCTGGCAGAAGACATCCCGAGTTTAGATTGAAGGAAGCTGAGAGTTTGCGTAGGCAAAAAAATCATGAACCGTAGGCTTGTGAACCTGCTCGATTGAATGCATCGGGATACTACGCAGAACAGAGCGAAGAAATCCTGAGTCCCAAGAAAAAAAAAACATAGGCTGCAAGACCCAGGAGTGCGCGTGCCTAGAAAAGCGTGTTGAGTAGAACTGACAGTTGGGCAAGTTGGTATGTGTTCATGATTAAAAAACGGCGCAAGGTGTTTTCTTCGTTTGTGTCTCGTGTTCCTTGCGCCGTTTTTTAATCGTAGAAAAAGCGTGCCCAGCAACATTCTGAAGTATATTGTTTGCGAATATTCAGCGAGGTAATGTTTATGTGAACAAATTTCTCCAGCAGGAAGTTCAAGTGAAGCTGCAGGCGTGAAACAACGAAAACAACATTGTGCAAAGGGACGGCCCTGGATCCAACGTGACAAGAAGTGGTCTTCCCTAGGCTGACAAAACCAGTCGTCTGAAACATTGGATTCAGCCCCACACTCTGATCAAGGCATTTTCAACTGTGCTATTTCGAATTAGAAATACACGCTCAGAAACGGGCAGTATGACTGAGCAGAGTCGGGCTGGAGTAATCTGTTCGCGCGAACAACACGAGCCTTTGGGAAACAAGTGATTGACTCGTCCGTTGTCCCGACTCTAGTGCACAGCGCTTCATGTTATTGGATGTTAAGGCACATGCAGATATTCTGGGAAGTCCTTACTATAATTGGCCTAAAAAATAGATGCATTTGGGTCCACAAACAATGATCAGCGTGCAATGAAAAATTGACTGTAAGACCTCTTGCCATGCAATAACTTTGCACTCGGTTTCCTTGTTATCGTTCCTTTCTGTGACCTGTATCTTCTTGGCGATTGCACACGAGCTTGGGCTACATAGGATCTACCGAGGTTTGAATGATCTGTGAATTTCCTGAGCTCCTAATTTTAGAACACAGCTTCTAAGCGGCCGTTCCTGCGTTCATGGGGTCGCCGTTGGCATCCCGTTTGATCGAACCAGGACGAAAGCGAGAGAACACTATGCCTGTCGATATCACGAGCCACTGGCGTCTAACTTCGCTTTCTTCCTGCGTCGCCCATGCTGGCCCCTTTGTCGGAGCTCGTGCGCATGCTGGGCTGGCATGTGCACTGTGGCTGGCTTCGCTTGTCGTAACGGGGCTGTCGGCGTTTCGCTTGGTTCGTGATGCCTACAATGCACAGAGTGGTGTGCGCAATGCCAGACTGCTGACAGTTTCTGTTGCAATACCTAACGAAGTTTACATTGCTACAACTGTGGTAGCCGAAACAATGCTGGCGTTGCCTAACACGAGGCTGCGCTCAGAATTCACATTGGGCAGTATCGTAACCGTCGGTGAATGTTTCCTGACCTCTAAGAACTACAACTCCTGCAGTAATAGATAAAGGGCTCTAATACTACTGCAGGACTCATTCTACTCTCTCTACAGGCGAGACAAGTGAAAGGGGTTGTTCACGCCTGCAGGCAAGAAAAGAGTAAATTGCACCTGCATCCCATGAGAGAGATCGCAGCTTGTTCTACTCTTCTACCATATGAGAGCTTGTTTCATAGCTTGTGTTAGCCTTCCACCTCTCTGAATAGCAGGAGTTGTAAAGCAAAGTTTGTCCAGTTTCATTCCTCCGACTGTTGCTCAATCCATGAAGAGAGGACAAAGATGCATCGTCAACTTGTCGCGACGAAAACGCCTAACAGGCTGAAAGAATCCACATTTATAAATGTACGCTATTATGTTCACACGTACCCGCTCTGTCAAGTACTAAACATGGGCGGATTGGAGGCGGCGCGCCATAAGGTACCGAATAAAGTCCTGTTTAGAGAAAGCCGGACAATGAAAAAAAAAAAAAGTTGATGCGGAGGTCTTCAAGGTGTAGCTCTAAACGGGTTGGCTATACATGCGCCCACAAGAGCGAATCATGAGATGCCGAACATTACGACGCATGAGCGAGCGAGGAATGAAGTAAACGCGGTTGACCCAGTCTTTATAAAAATCGGTATAACACGAAAGTCAAACGTGTCCTTACAGAATGTTTACTGCACATTGATATAAGAAGTCTGCACAATAAATATAGGCGTTTTTCAGGTATAGCACCGTTTAACGTGGCGGCATCGACGTTAACGCTTTAACAGTACATCTCCATCACGACGACTAAGCGCCATCATCAACGATTAAAGAAACCCCTTGGGGTAGCTGTAATGGTTAACGGTGAGAGCGTAATCAGAGAAAACGGTGTGACAGCCACACGAGCGTCGCCGATTGGACGCAGAACTTGGGCTAAGGTCACCGTTTCTCGGAATTTTCAAGAGTTTTTGAACACCACGTCCGGGCTCGGAACTCCCGTCGTCTTCCCCTGTAGCCCGCCTACGATTTATCTCGGGGCGAACGGAAACAGCGAACGCGGTGTTAGAGCCAGAAGGGGCAGGCGCACGTCGCAGAACTTTGTTTGGTATGGACGGATGCTATGTCGAAGCCACAGAGGAAGAAATATTTAGGAAGTGAAACTCCCGTTAGAACGGGCTACCGCAGGCATCTAGATAATGTCGCAAACATTACGAAACTAAGATGCGCCGACTGAGGCACTTCTACTGGCGGAGCCTTGCGGTGCGAAGCCGCAACCGAAAAAAAAAATGCTGATCTCTCTGTCATAGGAATAGGTATAACACGAAAGTGAAACATGTCTTCACAGAGGCAGTTCAACATTTATTGTGCATTGTTTCGCCAAAAGCGCGAATAAATGAATGTTAAGCAAACAAATAGTAATATCAGAAGAAGAACGGCAAGCAGCTGGAAATTTGCACGGCGCTCAGCCAGCACAAAGGATGCACAAGGACGAGCGCGAATCAACAACTGTCACAGCTCGACACTTAAAGCGCGCTGCTCAAACACAAAGGATGAAGCAACAAACGAGCGCACAAGCATACACAGGACGAGCGCGAACATACAAATGCCACATTTGTTACTTCTTTGAGTATGAGCAGCTCTTCTTTCACAACCGCGGCCGTCGCAGTGAGCGAAGAGACCTTCGTGCTGTCTCTAACATCTGAAAGGTGCGCAAAAAGCAGAACAAGTATAAACCGCCCCCATCAAGAGATAAGGGCGCTCGCACGAACGAAGCCACCCTGTAGAGGGCGTGCGCGCACCCAACACCCGGGGTGACGACATTTAAAGCTCTCCTTCGAGCTATTCGCTCCATCTCGCTAGTGATAACGAGAACACAAAGTGTCGCTGAGCTCTGAGTACCGCGAATGGTAAATTGTGTATATAAATAGCTCGCCGTTACAACGCCGAAGAACCTACGTTATGTGGCCGAGTAGTTTCGCCCGCGCGCTGTGGAGCGAGAGGTCGAGGCTCGACTCCCGGTGACGGAATTTTTTTACATCGAAAGCTGTATATGGCTAGGCGCAATGAAAAAACCGTTCGCCATGAGAAATGATAAAGCTCTCCATTAGCTGCTCCACCAATTACGTCGTTCTCTACGACGCATTAAAGCGTCCGTGCGATTGGGAGCGCCGTCAGTGACGTCCAGGGGGCGTAGCCAGAAATTTTTTTCGGGGGGGGGGGGGGGCACCTCCTTGATTTAGGGAGGAGCACCTCCTTGAAATGGTCATTTTTCGCTCTGCATGCAATGGCGAAAAAAAATTTCGGGGGGGGGGGGGGGCACGTGCCCGGTGTGCCACCCCCTGGCTACGCCACTGGTGACGTCGTTCAACCCTTCGCAGCCGTGCCGTCGAGCCCGCCCACAACTGTTTCACCTTACAGCTTACTTATGGAGAGGGCACGGATTGTACGAAAATCCGAACAGCACGCAACTTCCTAAGAACAGCGCCGACAGCCGATCCGTGAGAGAATTCATATTCGCCGGGCCGATTCAGCAGTCCGGGCACAACAACAGGCCCGGGTGGCGAAGCGCATGCACGAACGGCGCAACCCGCTTCCGGCTGCCTTGTGATCCGACTGCAAGCGAAAAGGGCAAGTCGAGGAAACGACCTTGCAGGCACAGCAGCGTCAATGTGGCCATGGCGGAAGCACATTCGCCAGGGGCCGACGCCCTCTTGCGGCGGGAGTTTCTCGAGCGGCACGTTGGCTTCGGCTGCGACGTCCGCGACTGCCTGTGACCGCATGTTTTTTGCTTCGCTGGTTAACCGTCTGTACGGAGTGCTTGGGCGGCAATTTTTACAGCGAAAGCTGTATATGGCTAGGGGAAACGAAAAACCATTCGCCACGAGAAACGCTAAACGTCTCCGTAGGCTGCTTCGTCAGTTACGTCGTTCTCTACGTCGCACCCAAGCGCGTGCGCCATTGGGAGCGCTGTCAGTGACGTCGTTCATCCCTTGGAAACGGTGCCGCTGAGACTGCGTGCAGCAGTTTCAACCGAGTGGCTTTGAAAGAAAGAGGAATGAAGAAAAACTGCAGCGCCGTCTCTCAGTGGAGGTGATCTCAACAGCGCTGCACAGGGATGGGGAGTGGGAGAGAAATGAATGTAGGAGAGAAGGTAAAGAGAGATGATGGAAAAGGAGTTAATTCGGGCCCACCCTGCCCGCGCGCGTAGTCTCTTACCCGAAGAAAGTAAAATCCCTTGATCTAGGAAAGTAGCGACAATCTCCCCGCGCGCGCGTTTACTCCTTGATTATTCTCGCCCGCCGGCAGCACGCGCTGGGCACGGCGCCATTTTTTGCCGCGCCTCCCGTGGACGCGCCGCAGATTTCAATGAGGATGCGTGATTTCGGGCGATTTGTGCACCCTGGTAGTGTAAAAAAACATGGCTGATCCCTCTGTCATAGGAATCGGTATAACACGAAAGTGAAACGTGTCTTCACGCAGGTAGTTGCTCGTTTATTGTGCATTGTTTCGTCACAAGGACGAAGGAATGAATGCTAGAGAAACAAATTGTAATGTCACGCGAAGAAATGCAATCAGCTCGAAACTTGCAGCGCGCACCTCAAGCAGAAAGGACGCACGAACTGAGCATACACAGGACTAGGCGCGAACTTACAACTGTCACAGCTTGACACTTAAAGCGCACTGCTCAAATACAAAGAAACACGCGCGAAACGAACGCACAAGTATACACAGGACGAGCGCGAACTGCCCCCCATTGTTACTTCGTGTGTGAGCGCGGCGCTCCTGCCGTAAACGCGGCCGCTGCGGCGAGCGAAGTGACCTTCGTGCACCCATTAACCACTGTAACTTCGAAGCAAATTTGCCATAGAAGCGCAACACGTACGAAGCGCCGCAGTCATGAGATAAGCGCGCGCACACGAGCCTACGAGCGACCACGCCCAATGGAGGCACGCGCGCATCGCAACGAGAGGGGCGACGACTTCAGAGCGCGCCCTCCGCGCCACCTTCGCGCCATCTCGCATGGTGAAGGAACACATGGTCTTTCGGTTAAATTCTTGATGATATTAGGCAGTCGGTTCTTTATGGTACAGACATGTCCATTTCTCCATCCAGTGTTTCACGCGAAGTGCTCCTGTATAAAGTTGAAAGAATAAAACATTCAAGCAGGTAGGTATCATCAATCTCTGGATAATTTTTGGACATTTCTAGAGGTCGCCGCAGACAAGCGGCCAGCTCCAAACCCCTGAACAATTTCTTTTAAATAAAGTTGTATCCTCCTCCTCCCTTCAACAAGCAGGGTACATGGTCCTATACGGCGGTACATGTGGTACAACGCCAGAAAGGTCTTCATTACCATTTCTTCCCTGTAGTAGGGTCATCACTGCTGCACGGGACCGGATGTTTGACGTGGTGATCGTTTCCAAACATATTACGCCGTCGTCATTACTCGCGCACTCAGGAACAGGGAGTTGCTTCTTCAACGGAATACAAGCACTTAACATCTCATTTTGTAGCGCTTGCGTCACAGCCATCCTCAGACTCTATACTCCATCTCAGAAGTACCTTGCAGCACTGTGGAAGCTACAGGGCTTGTTAGCCAATAGGAAAGGCGAAAGCCCCCCTCGAGATGTCTTCATCCGCGTCGCGTCGTCTCTTTGGCGTCGGCTCGCCTACCTTGTCGATAGCTGCTCTCCGCAGTTAATATAACAAGCAAAAACCTCTTCGGGAACGCCACCTCGTCGTTTCTTTGATGGTCAGAAGCCCAATTGTACACGGCGCGTTCACTAGGGTTTGTAGGAACGCGGTTCTTTTTTCTTTTTTTTTAACAGCGCTCATATTGGCGCTTTCACCGGGTTCTTTCTTGAAAGCACCAAATGCATTACGCTACTACTTTTGCTTCTTTCGGAAAATACTGGATGTTTGATCTAAAACGCTCTGCGGATTCAATCGCCGCACTTTCAGCGGCCATCA
>JALIZH010027553.1:0-26671 GCA_030522465.1 Rhipicephalus appendiculatus
CTTAGATGTGAACTTATTCCAGGAGTTCAGACACGTGCGATGCAGTCTTTCTCGTTTCTTCTAGCGGCGCATGCGCAGGGGATTTGCATGCGCGGTGTCCCGGAAAACGTCCTTTCGCCACGCTTGAGTTCCCCTGACCGATGCTGCCCGCTGTGCCACTTATTACGCGCACGCCCTCTATAGTTAGCTCGCAGTGGGTCCAGTCGAAAAACTCCACCCTAAAAACAGAAAGAAGAAAGGCTCATAATTTGCCTGCGCCTTCAGACACATTTCACCTCTCGTATACCTGATTTTAGTGGCATAGTGCGTGGTTAAATATTCGTAATTGTGCAGCTCGGGGCATGCATGCAGTTAAGGTATACAGCGGCGTGCCCCACATACGTTGTCGTGAATGGCTGTTTCTTTGCGGAATGGCGTAGTCACATTCGCAACTGTATTTACGTACTTTTTTTGTTTTATTAGTGTCATTCTGTTTGTGCAGTGTTTGAAGTGGGGACGGTCGTGAAATAGGTCGGTCGGTTTGGTTTTAGTCATGCGCAGTGAAGTGTACTGTACAATTGTCCGAGCGCTAGACGTGACCATGTGACGTAATATGACCGATAACCATGCAAGTTGGTTAGGACACTTGTGTGGCCTAGAAAAATAAAAGGATGACAACACTGAGGGGCAATGGGGACGCCATGTGAAGTTCGCGGTGTACTATTTGGAACATTCAATTTGAAATTCCCTTTTATTGACTGACATGAGGACATTTTGTCATCGCATTGATTTCTGGAGTCAACGAATAGTCAACATCGAGATCATCGAGCATTTTTTTTTTTTTACCATGTGAGGAAACTGGTGAAGAATATTCATAACTCTGACATGCCACTGATGCAGGCCCGTAGCCAGGGGGGGGGGGGGGGGGCTAGGGCCCCCCCGCCTTCCGAAATTCGGAGGAAAGGGGGTGTTTTACCGAGGAAAGATAATAAAATAGGGTGTTTTTCAAGACTTTGAACAAGTGCCCCCCCCCCCCTCCCCCCCCCCCAAAAAAAAAAATTCCTGGCTACGGGCCTGCACTGATGTATCCGAATGGCTGCTCTAGCACGAAAATATAAAAAAATCGCAGGGTCGCTTGAGCATTCCACTAGGATGACTCGAACGCGAAAGCCACCGTGTTTTTCTTCTCATTCGATGCAATGATCCCCCTTCCCCCCGTGTACAAAAATTTTTGCGCGTAGTGTGGTTTTGTAATGCCTCAGGGTTCGGAGGCATTGCAATGTTTCTGCACATCGCGTGGCTCCGGGATCAGCCCACCTATGACAAAGCTGTGATGTCATGTGCTGTCGTTGTCATGAGATGTCACGTTATGTGCCGTCAGACTGAAGTCATGATGACTTCACGAATTTCGGCTATGTGACGTCGTGAAGACGTCATAACGTGACGTCATCATAAGGGTAGTTTTACCTTTCAAAACCATGACATAGTTATGAAAACCGACGTAGTGGTGGGCTCCGGATATTCCGACCACCTGGAAATTTTGAACTTGCCCCGAAATCTAAGCACGCTGGCGTTTAGCATTTTTGCCTTCATAGAAATTCGGCCGGGATTCGATTGTCCAACCTTCGGGTCAGCATCCAAACACCATAACCAATAGAGCACCGCGGTGAGTAACAGCAAAATAAAGAAGATAGCGAGGTGCTGCCTTTCACTGATCCGCTTCTGAACGAATATTTAAGTTTTTGGCGAAAATTGAAACTTTCGCAATCTCCTGAGAGTAACCGAAAGCGGATGCTCACACTCACTAAATTACCGTCTTCTGGTGCTCGGGATTCACACACTGCACTTTTTTTTTATTCGTGGGCTGTATGAGGCTTCCGCCTTGAAGTAGTCTTCACACGAATTTTAAATATTTTCGTGTTGTTGCTTATTAATAAAAAACACGGGTGTCGAGAACCCCAGAAAGACTGTCGTAGTGCCTAATATATAATTTAATCGCGCTACTTTAACATAGCAATTTCGGTATCGAGAGGGCGGCTTCTCAGTGACGTGTCAACACATGTCTGACGTCACTGGAAGACTGCGACTCGCGACGTACTAGGAACAGCTGTCAGATTGCCGTCAGTCGCACGTGATTCACGTAAACAACGACGAGTGAATTGTCGTCTAAAGACAGTGATTTCTGCTATTTAAGCTGCATGCAGGACGCAAATTTCGCAAACCAAGTGAGGTGTGTTGACTCCATGATCAACTATTTCTTGCGCAAAATTTATTGGGCAAAGGACGAAACAGCCGCCTGTCCGTGACTCTTTCGTCCTTTGTCCAAGAAATTTTGCGCAAGTAGTAGTTAATCATGGTGTACCAACTAGATCGAACCCACACCTTGTTGTGTTGACTCGTCGTGATAATGTCCATTGCTGTGGGGCTGGCTTGGAGATGCTGGGCGAATAAACCTTTAAAATCAAAGAGTAAAACATTTTATACGTGTTGTCTGGCTGCGGTGTGTGGCGATCATTGACAGTGCACACCGTGGAAGCCAACAATTTCCTTTTTTGGGGTGCGTCAAAATCGTGCCAGTACTCCTTTAATGAGTGCAATCGGCGTCATGATCGAGCGTGCTTTGTTCAACTGTGTACCCGGTCGCCGCGACGCACGCTGTTGATGAGCGCTGGCTTGCCCTCGTCGTCGAAAGAAAGCTGGCAGGTAAACACACGCAGGGTGACCCTGAACCAGGAAGGCATCCGACCGCTTTCCCGCGCCTTGCACGGCGCTTCCTTCCTTCCTCGAGACTCTCTGTCCCGAAAATTGCATTTGTCACGGCTCAATTCGCATGACCGCGCACGCCGCACTGCTGACGCCGGCACTCCGCGCGAAGGTGGATGTTACATCGAAGGATCCACCCTGCTCACCCTTTCCTCCTCTCTGCTGTTGTGCCTCGTCCTTCTCCTCCGGTGAGTTGAAGAACTCGTTGAACAGATGGTGTCGCTATTTCAGAAGCCATAGCGCAATAACGAACACGCGACATGAAGCAGACAGGACCAGCGCTTTACTTTCAACTGAGGTGTCTTTACTGCGGATCCAGACCATATGTAAACCCTCATCTGAAACTGCAAAAAGAAACGAAAGAAGGAAAATGAACGCTTGTCGGCTATGCCAAACAATCAAGCTATTTCTCAGATAAAAGAACAGAAGGCACGCTGACACATTCGTTTCTCGCCCTAGCTATCTCCTATCTAATATTTCTCTAGTTGTCACAATGGTGACACAAAAGTACAGTGTAATTAAAAAGAGGAAAGCAATGTGTCTTCGCGTCACATTTCTTCCAATGGACAGCACGATGTCCATCTATGGCGATATTCCTGATTTTATAGCTGTTCTGGAGCAAACGCATGTTGAGGCATCTGCCGGTCTGCCCTACGTAATGCATTTCACGTGAAATAGGAATTTTGTGAAGCAGGCCTCTTGTGCTGAAGACGTAAATATTTTTGTGTTTGATAGAACAGACGGGGTTCCGCTTCCTCGTCGGGAACCTCAAAAGCTTACTTGGCGCAGAGAACGAAACCTTGACACCGGACCGCTGCTTAACCTACCTTAATTTGTGAGAAAATTTGTGAAGGTAGGGTATTACAGCTACCTTTTCTTTGGCTGTATTTTCTTTGCGATTGTCACAACTGCCGCTCTCTGTTGTTCACTCAAGCGTGAAGCAGACCTCCTATGGTTTCTGAAGTACGATCAGCTACCAATACGCCCAAACGTCCTCTCTTTTGAGGTGTCGCTGGAGCCAACGTTTCGACTATACTCGGCGACAACTTGTCTTGACAGTGGAGTCCGCCACGGTGGATCGGTGGCAACGGGGCTCGGCTGCTGACCCGGCCGTGGTAGTCCCGGGCTCCCCCCCGAAATTCGAATGGAGGGGGGGTGTTTTACCGAGAATAAATAATTAAACTAGGTGGTTTTCAAGGTTTTCAATAGGTGCCCTCCCCCCCTCCCCCCCCCCCAAAATAAATAAATAAATAAATAAATAAATAAATAAATAAAATATGGCGACGGGCCTGCCGCACACTGACCTCTATGTAATGGACGTCATTTTTACTTTGGAAAACGGTCGTGGTGCTGTCCAAGAAATAGAAAGAAAAAAGAAGGCATTCTGGCAAATTGGGCAATAACTGTATTTTACCCAATGACTTCCCGCAACTGAGTCTCATAATATAAATAAAACAGCGTTTATTTCAGCAATGCCAATGAGAAAATTATCAGTAAACTTAAGTGCTCCTTTTTTGGCGCGGGAGCAGGCGCTTCGTTTCTGCAGCTTCCGCAGTACTGCCAGGAGCAGTTGTCGCCGAGTATAGCGTATGGTCTTTTGCGCACACTTTGTCAGTGTTTGACGTGCGTTGGCCGATGTCAGCAGTTTATGACGAACCATGATGGAGTTTCCACGAGGGCCTCAGAATATTGCGTATCAGAATATTGTGCGGACGAGTTTTAAGCGGGGTCATCTTGAACTGTTCACCGTTCTGTATCTGCAGCAACTGAACGGACACTGCCACTGTGTGGACTCGTGTCCATGAAAACGGTTGTGGCTGGGGTCCATTTATCGAAGTTCTATTTTTTGTTTCTCGTGGTTTTACTTACTTTTGTCTAAGTCTTCATTTCTTTTCATCACTTTCCCATCTTTCTTTCCTCTATGTCATTGTGTATCTGTGTATGCGTATAATAATAATAATAATAATAATAATAATAATAATAATAATTCGACGTTTCATGACCTTGCTAAAAGGGAATTTCATTTTGTCGAGAGGCTTCTTAAAGGGGCCCTCCAACACTTTTAAAGCCCCTATTTTTATTTGTGTTTTGCGTAGAGTGATGGCTGGGGATAATTTCAGCATAGGTCTAAGCGCCGATATCAAACGATTTAGTATTTTAATCACGACATAAAATCACTACATCGCTGCCGAACGCATCAGCACGTAGTGGCGCTCGCTAGAACTGTTGCGGGCGGAAATGACGAATATTGGCAGCAGCCGGCAGCAGCCTATGATTGGACAAGTGTAACGTTAGAAGAGATCGTCTGGTGCCATCAGAACTGAGATTACTAATGTGTTTCATTTTTCTTTCCTGTGCTTTTTCTTTAAACTCCGAACAGACGCGGCCGCAACAAAAAAAAAAAAGAAAGATCACTACGACTACAAAGCCCGACAGAGACGCTGGCGACCATTTCGGCTTGCGCGGGTAGGATGTCCATACGAAAGGCTTCCCTCTCTCTCTGTTCCCTCTTCTTGCTTCTGTGCGTTTGCGAGCTGCCTCTTTCGCACGTGCGGTAGGCTCTTCATTGTTGTTGAAGGGGTTGAATGCATCCTTGTAGTTCGTCGGGCGGCTCACCGAACAACTCCTCAGAATGAGAGGAGGGAGTGACATGGAATGTTGTAAAGAACAGCAGAAAATACCTCGCTTCGAAACAGTAGCGCCCGCTCACGTTCTGACAAGTCAAGCGTCAGGCACCACGTGTGTTACTATGGTGACGACGTCAACAACACGTTGGAAAGGACAAGCAACAATGGTGTGCGAGCTTCCCCTGCGTAGGCGCTTCTACCTCACTTCATTGGGCATCCCGCATACGTCACAGGGCGAGTGAAATGTGGTCAGGTGACCGCGCGAAAGTCAAGTTGAGGGTAGGGATTTTTTTTCTTGTATTTTGAATTTTCTAAACCGAATAACTTAGGACTGCGTGCCGTTATCACTACCGTTCTTGCGGCATTAATCTGTCTGTACTTCAGTCTACACAACCCACGAGTAAAAAGTGCGGGGTTGAATAGTGTTAGAGGGCCCCTTTAACGCTTACGCTTTACTGGTCACCTGAGTGCCCGCTGAAGGCCTTGAATATTTGAATAATAAAGCACCTATTTGTCAACTACTAAGTTAAACAGCATCAGAAACGAGGACACGCGCGCACACCGTATCAGCAGTCGTGCTGTGTGTGTGTCTTTTCGTGCGTGTTCTTCGCAGATGTCGGACCAAGTTGCCCAAACGAAAGCACTTCTAAACCTATTTTTCAGTAATGATTTTTGGTAAAAATAGCAGATTTTAAATTATTTCACTTATTAAATACTTCGTTATTAACAGCTTTATACTTTTTCAGTTCTGAGATGAATCTATAGATTGAGATCAGTCATCATCAGCATAGTTTAGCACGTCTTTTCGGCCGCACCCAAGCCTTTAACGCATCTGCGGTGACGCGTCATAGTTCAATGATGCTGTGTGCATTCATGATCACGTGGAGTTTAAAAATAAAATACTAACTATTTATGACTGTTTGCTGAACATGGATATGTTGAAATTGTGTTTATACATTGTATAAACGACATGTTGACCCGTTGAATTATGTATAACACACGCCATGTGTCTTATTATTACAGTCCTATACCTATTGGGTTAAGCAGGAAGAACAGAGGAAGTGCCTCAGACAGGCTGGCCGACGTTTCGATAGGTGGACCTATCTTTGTCAAAGGCGCCTTGTCATCCCTGGCGTGTTAGTCTTAACCCTTTCAGCCCTGGATTTTTTTATTTTTGTCGGAGACATTTTTAGTGCATATTTTTCTTATAGTTAGGACCTCAGAAGACCACAAACAAAAAATTGATCCAGTGGTGTAAGTATTTATGGATTTACAGACATGACATCAAATTAGGTCATCGTGGCCCTGGGGTCATGAAATTCCAAAAATGGCTAATTTATTCCTGCTTTTCACTAGAGTACACAAAATCTGAACCAACGTAGTATTTGGCATTGTGGAAGCTCTTAAAACAACTTCAGGACTTCATCCCGAAAGCGCCGCCTTACCGCCTCAGCTTGCCAGCCTCGGCGTCACCCATGACTTCGGTCAAGTTTCTTCTTCTTTACGACTCAACACTTCGCAAAAATGCCACAACGTTGGTGTCGATCGCAGTGGTTGTTGAAGAAATACTTCCCCAAGAATTCGCAGGTTTGGTTTTGTTTTCGAGGTGCTAGGAGAAATTCAGTGTGGTGTCGTCAATTGACGACACCAGGGCCGAGGGTTAAGGGGGTTAGTACTGACGTCATCTCCTGTGGTGGCGGGTGTCCGTGCTGGTAATTGCAGTCTGGAAAGAAAAAATCTATAAAGATGTTTTCGTATATAGATTTTTCTTTCCAGACTGCTATTACCAGCACGGACACGCGCCACCACAGGACATGACGTCAGTACTAACCCCCTTAAAACGAACACTCCAGGGATGACAAGGCGCCTTTGACAAAGATAGGTCCACCTGTCGAAACGTCGGCCAGCCTGTCTCAGGCACTCCCTCTGTTCTTCCTGCTTAGTCCACTACGTGTTTCCATTTGTCGGCTGCCATCTTGATTTTGTAGTCCTACACCTATGTTATGTTTCACATTTTTGCCATTGTATATTGCCTGGTTTTTTGAGTTCCTTTTCTTTGTTTCGTGTTATTGCTGGAAATTTGTGTAGTCCCCCCTCCCATAATTATTTTATGTATATATGAAAAAAAAATTATGGGAGGGGGGACTACACAATAATTCCCATAATTCTCCTACGTTGAGCCTGTGAGGTCTTTGTTAATAAAGGTAAAAATAAAATAATAAATATTTTAATACGAATGACTTCGCCCCCCCCACCTCTCCACGGTTACAGGCTTCCTTTCCCGTGATGAAACCAGAGAGGTGTGGTCCAATGTTTAGTGCGCCTGTTTCCGCTTCTGTGCGCCAGCGTTTTCCAGCGTGCGTGTTTCGTGCGGGTGTCGGTGGGCGAAGACTTCCTCGTAGGCGTTGCGGGCGGCCAGCGCCGCAAACCGGAACGCACTAAGAAAAATACAACAGAAACAACAAAAAAAAGAGGAAATACAAAAGTACAGGTGACGCTGTGTGGGTTCGTTGTTTTTTCGTGCGCGCCTCTATGCTGTCACGCCTGCACAGCGCGTTGCACGAAGAGATTCACCTTGGAAGAAGGATGCGTGTCATCGCAGATTACGCCTTTCTGTTGCTTCGCTCACACGTCTCACTTTACGTTGTCCTTGATTACCTCCAGGGGCCACTCTTTGTACATACATAACGGCAGCTGATGAGGATAGTAGCAATTTGAGGTAATTCGGGACTTTAATTGTACGAATTTACCTGAAGTCCTCTTGTTCGGTCCCATCTTTCGATCATTTCAGTATTGAGCATGAAGGGAAAAAAAATGTAATCCCGTTAGCTTAAACGGAAGGTAGCGCCCTTATGGGATGCCGGCTTCTCGTTGTGGCATACAAACGAACAGGGATAACAAACAAGCGCGGAGACAAATGGTTCCATAAGTTTCAAAACAAACAAACAAGCAAACAAAAAGTTAAAGAAAAGCAACAAATAAACTCGGTCAAGTCACCTAATATACTCAAGTGCGGACTGTGCACCTAAAGTCTCATGACCTTAATGTAGCATGACATCATCATGACTTCAGAAATCGCCAAAATTTGTGACGTTTCAATAACGTCATAGCACGACGTCACGTACTGACATCGCCAAATGGAATCGTCGCTTGGTCGAAGACGGGTCGATCACGGAGGCTGTGCACAGGCAGGCGAGCTGCGGAAAGCCTTCGGGCGGACCAGGGGGAATCAGTGCCAAGACCTGAGAAGAAGAAGAAGCAGAAGATGGTTTTGTCCTTCGAGTTGTCTAAGGCGAACAGATAAGGGACTGTGTAAATTTTTGTAGCCTAAGCTACACTGGCCGAGGTTGAGCAGTTTCGTGTGGCTTATCGAGAGCCGTGCTGCGCATGCCCGAGGAGCAGTGACGTCACACGGCGCACAGCTCGCACGCCGGAGAAGGCCTGGGAGCTCCTGGAGTGACGTGTCACGAGCGGGCTGGCGCTTGACTCGCGTGAGCTCGTTCGCTCGCCAGTCCGTCCGTCCGTCCTTCCTCCGTCCACCTGTCGGTCTCTCTGTCCGTCTATTCGTCCGTCCGTAGCTCATGCTACGTATATCCTGGCATAGCCGAGCTAAGTCACTGATAATTTCCTTTTTTTTTTTTTATTGCATGTTCTCTTTTCGAATGTAATATCTACTCATCCATGCTATTAGCTTTTCCGTTTAAGCCATAGTAAACTACTACGTAGCGCGCACACCTTCACAGTTTCGTCGCTTTTGTTCTGGTGTCGCCTTTGTCAGAATGCTTGATCGAGAGCCTGAGTTGGCAATGTGGCACTGTGCACGACGCGCCCTCTTTTGTTTACTCGGCCTCCTCCTACCGTTAGAATGTAAATATACGCTCGTGTGACGGACGTGGGAGGTGATGAGAGCGGAGCATGATGCATGCCGGGCTGGGCGGCTCGCCTCGCTCGAGGATGCAATCCGTTGCATAATGACCGAGTCGACCTTAATTGAGGGCAGCGTCGCTCTCGTTTTGCGCCGAGTGGGGGACATCGCTCAAAATGCACCCTGCGTCGTCCTCGCCAAAGCTTGTGCAAGTTTGTTCGTTCATTGTTTTTCTTGGCTCGTCATGCCTTGGACGGTCGGGACCATGGCAGGTACCTGTTCTTGTGACCTCAACTTACGGGGGGATGAGAGCAACCGTTTCGCAGAGGCAGTGCGCTGTCAAGATAGTAGTTTCAATATGTTAAAAGGGTATCGAAACAGAGTCGTGATAGATACGCACGTTGTTATTTTTTATAGCGAAACCTGTTATGAGATCACAACAGCAGCCAATTTTTGTGGCGTAATTTGCGCCACCGCCACTGCCTCGAATGTGCGAAATCTCTATCGCGCGAAAACAGAAAAAAAATGAAATGAGAAAAAAATTCAAGACGATATACAGGCCTCATGTCGGCCGAGGAATCGCGTTATCATGTGTAATAGAGTGTGGCAGTAGAGTAAAATAACAACCAGGCGTCACACAATGCTAACTGCGTAACGGATGGGTCGTTGAATGCTTCCTACAAAGGGCTCAGCCGTAATTCTTCATCGTCATCAGCCACAGCACAAAGTGCACATAATGCCTTACATATGTGCAGCGGGTATCACGGTTTTCCGCAGAGGAGGAGGAGGAGAAAGGAAAGGAAAGGAATGGCAGTGACGCCAACCAGACGCGCGTCGGGTTCGCTACCCTGCACTGGGAGGAAGGGATTAAAGGAAAGAAAGAAAGAAGATGGAAGAAAGCACCGTCAGGGTACCTGTGCGCCTGTCCATTGCACGGCTACTAGCGGTCGCTTAACCCGGTCGATTTTTTAAAAAAACGTAGCAATGCTCGCGTCGCTTTGATAGCAGAATGACAAAAAATGTCATAGTAGGTGCTTTCCTACCTCGTGAAAATTGCGATGATTTATGGTGTAGTGGATACCTTGCATGTGTAGCTGTGTTAATTTCCCCAAGAGTGCCTACAACTCACCTCTAGAAAGGCCGCTCTTTCAACTTTCGCTGTGACTATGCCGCGTGTTCCGCGCAGCCCTGGCGATTTATCTTCACGTAGAGAGAGAGAGAGAGGAAGAAAAAGAAGGGGAGATAAGATAGAAGAAAGGGAAGCTGACCTGGTGAGATCTCTAGTTTGCTACCCTGCGCTTGGAAATGAAATATGAGGGAATGAATTAGGAGGAGAGTAGAGTGTATGACCACACCACAAATCACTTAAAGTACTTGAATAAAGGTGACTGCTATGACACACCTCAAGCTTCCGGGCCCATAGTTGTGGACGGTTAGCTAACGCTGCAGTTTTACGGTGTTTACACTGTTTCTCTCGAAGCCAAAGGCTTTAACACGACAGGGCTCGTACACTGAAAAATAACGTTAAAATTTACCACTTAATCAAGGCGTCAACTTTGATTAACGAATTACTGGTCACATTGAGGAAGATGTTAATGATGTGTTGCACGCTATTGCACGTTCGCTAACGACAGAGAAGCGCGCTCACTGGTATTGGATCACTGTTCTATATGGCACATATTTCTTTTCGAGCTGAACGGTGGCATCAGAGAGGACGCTACGTTCCGCGCACACGTCACGTTAGGTCATCGCGTTTTCCGTCGCTCGGTAATGATAATATCTGGGGTACTGAGTGCCAGAACCACGATATTCTTATGAGGCATGGCGCAGGCTTCGGAAATGTCCGTTATCGGGTTTTTTTTTTCTTTCTTTTTTTTTTTTAACGTACATTCATATCGCACATTACATGGGCTTCTAGCCTTTCGCCTACGTCGAAATGCGAGTTTTGCGGCCGGGATCGAACCCGCGACCTTCGGGTCAACAGTCGAGCACCGTAACCACTTCACCATCCATCTATCGGCAACCTAAGAGCCAGTACTTAAATGGGGCAAGTAGGGTTATACGCGTGCTCTCTCGTTTCTTCACGTGAAGAGCTTTCCACTAATCGTTCACCGCAGACTTTTATATGTATAAAAAAAAAGTAGGTCAAGCCGTACTGATCTCCACAATGAGGTTTTAAATGGTTCACCGATGAGTGCAGGGGTGGCCGCTAATCGCACTTGGCGGTTATGGCTCTTACGGCCACTCCCTCGTTGCTCACGTTTAACGGGCTCGGCGCTGATGGAACATACATGGCTCGTCCTTGAATACGTCTCACGTTCATGGCAGTTATCGATTAATCACTCGTCGCCCGTCTCCTGCCACTCCGAAGTGCACGCGCTGACTGAACAATCGATGTTGACGGTACGATCCACTGCTTGGTTTTAAGGCGTGACAATCGATAGACCGTGTTTTTATTCCAATTGTGATGCTACATGAACAAGAATAAGGTAGGATTAGAACTATATGAATAACAATAATTGCACGAGCAGGAACAACAACAAAAGCGACTTAGTGTAGAGGAGAAGTCTCAAACTCGCCTGATCTTGCGGGCCACACTTCTCGAGTTTAGTCTTGACTTGCTACACTTTATTCATAGGGCGGGGAAAGATTAACTATATGCATATGCCTCTGACATGCGCCACAGTCAGCAAAAATCAGTCATTTTTACTTAGTGCGGTACAAGCCAACCCATCGCACATCAGTTAGTCATTCAAAGCCTGTTAAGAGTTGGCGAGATGAAAGGGCTCTCGAAGAAGTACTCTCGTACGTGCTATCGAACTTTTTTGATGAAGTGTGCCTCAAGGAATGCATCTTGTGGTACCAAGCAGTAGTGGTTAGTTGAGAAAATGACGCTTATTTGTGCAGCCCAACAGGGGGGCGTGGCGCAGCGTCAGAGGAAGGGGATGTGGGAAATATAAAAAGTGCACGAGTCAGCTTTCAATAACTCTCAGCACCTCGTTTTTGTGAGAGAAGGGCACACAACCGCAATCACCGCAATGTGATGCCGGTGTGCCTTCGGTAGCGCTTTCATCTAGGGAAATATTATACCTTAATAGGCTTTGAATTACATACTACTGTGCGCAGTGTTCGCTTGTACTATAGTCAGCATTAGGTAAAAATTATTTTTGCTGGCTCTGGCGCATGGCAGAAGCATATGTATATTGTTCACCTTTGCCGCCCTATCCATGAAGTGTTCCAAGTCCTTTGGGGACAAGAGCGCAAAACCAGATCGCCTAAGTACAAGAGACACAGGATGGGCGACCATCATGTGTGTACAGTTCTATATGTGACTGTCTGGTTTTGCGCTGTAGTGTTCCTAAAAGGTATGCACCATCTCGCCGAACTTCAAGCTTTGTTAGACCATCTGTTGCAAGTCAGCACTGTGTGTGTCGTTCTCCGTTGTCCCACGTCTTCCGTTGCGCTGTGTTCCTTTCAAAGAACAAGAACAGCCACGACGCACATTTTCCAGTAGAAATCTAGACGCACGGGCACATTCCGCACCCCAACATTTGCTTCTTTCCACTGGTAACGAGGCTAACGTACGTGCGCGAGTTCGGCCGATCATACGCTGTGTTCCAGTTCTCATGGAGGAGCCAAGAGATGTACCGCGGTGAAATGGGGTCCAAGTACAATGCAGGTGAAGGGGACGGGCAACGAAATTTCGCGGCTCAGTAAGACATCCCTTGCACGTATAGATTAACCAGTCGAGACAAAGAACGACTGAGTATGGGATGCCGAAAGCACCACTAATCGCCCGCTTTGTTGCACATATCTCTGCTTGGCGGGCAACGAAACGGACGAAACGCTATCATCCGAGATCTTGAAGATATGATATGGGCGTCCATAATTCACTGTGTACCCTTTGTTCTGTTGTGGAACAAGATATCTGCGCTTGCGAAACGATGGGCAACAGCAGCTATGTATGGGCAGCAGCAGCAGCAGCAGCAGCTTCTTTTGCCGCCACCATTATCATCAGCCTGCCGCGATTTCTCATAAGTGGACATGGTCATCGACTGCTGGCAGGCCTCGGTTGTACGCTCCCGACAACAGTCCCCAAAAGCTATCAGTTTCGATGTTTGTCGGTAGGTGCAAGTCGTTGTTTGAGGTTGCTGGTATACAGAGGACGCAGTAGTAGCTCAAGCGCTGAAACGCGCCTTGTGCCGTTGGGGCCTTTTGTAAAATGTGCTGTCTGTTTGATACTTGATTCGAAGTTATCTTCATATGGTGGGTGTGCGCTGTCTAACTTCGAGACAGCAGCTATGTATACAGTGCTGGCGGTGATGGCAGCCTGTACACTGGAGTGTACATGTACACTCCAATGCATATATCTCGTATCGCGCAAAATATACGGTGCTCATGGAGAGAAACGCGAAAAATTAGGGCTAACTGATGTACGCACGTACTTTCGTTTCCAGCATCTTTAGTGCGTCGTTAATCAGAACCAACATTACGTTCAGCGGCCACGTTCGTAGCGTTGGGACGCTACGCTACCTGTGTACGTTGTACACAAGCACATGCGTCGAGTACATGAGTCTTCAGCGAACGCTAGCGGAGTTACACGCGTTTGTTCGTTTCGTTCTTTCCTTCTCTGCGCTGCGTTCGCATGTCCAGAAATTTTGGACACGGCCCCTTCAGCATTTTCTGATGCTTTACTTCAATACACCACCTTAACTGAATGGGTGGATTGATTGCTTGATTGATTGCTTTATTTGCTTCGTCACAGTACAGTGCAACAGGAGGCGGAGGGAAAAGCCGTAATGACGGCTTGAGGGATCCTACGCCCCCCTTTGTGAACAATGGCAGCAGCTGAAGGGCATCACAACATTATCACAATATCATATACTTTTTTTTTTCTTTTAAAACTGTCACATTGTTTTGCGTAAAGATCATGTCGTAAAAGAAAAGCTGAAAACGTGGTTTATACATAGCTTACACAACAAAGAAACCTGATGCAATCTTCTCGGCTGATCTTAATAGATCAGCCGAGTTTCAAGAAGTTTCAAGAAGGAACACACACAGCGCGTCCCTGTGTTCCAGTCGTTACTTGCGCTGTGTTTTTCACAATGCTTCACGAACAAGCCCAAGTTCGCTCTATTGTAAACAGATCTTGCACGCGCGCGATCACTTCCTCTCCCTCTTTCCCACCTCGTAAATCCTTTCACGTTGGCAAAAAAAGCAGAACGATGCATGCTCTGCCGTGGCAATACCAACGCGAGCCGTTTTCAATCGTTCTACATTTCCACTAAATTAAAACGGTAAGGAACAGCGTGGTTGACGGAACACAATAGTGCACAGGACATTTCCAGACAAGCTCCTGGAGTGTAGCTTCACCGCATGCCCTTCACGAGACATCTCTATAACTCAGTAACGAACTGACGAACAAGTTTCGTTTCTGCGTATGTTATTCAGGGACAGCCATATCAAATCGATGTTACTTGAAACTTTTTGAAACTCGGCGGATCTATTGAGTTTTTATAAGCCACCCATTCAGTTAAGGTTGTGTACTGCAGTGAAGCATCGGAAAATGCTGAACGGGCATTCTTCAAAATTTCTGGGTATGTCAGCGCGTCTCTCCACCTCTCCGAGTGCCCTTCCTCAGCGTACGAGGTGAAAAATGCAAGGGAGCGCGCGCATCTGCTAGCAGAGGAGCGCCCGAGCGTTTGTTGGTGGTTTAGGGCATTTTCTGTTTACGCCTCCAAATTTTACGACGAACGAGTGGTGTAGGCGCCGTGCAGTAAAAGTTTTCCAGTATAACTGCAGCGCCAGAACGCATCGCCTATAGCGGATAAAGCCACTGCGATGGACGCAGCTCCGCCTGGTTTGTGTGTCCCGTTTCAGTCATTAAGAACGGGAAAGCATTTCTTTGTCTTCTCTTCTTTCTCACTTTTTTTTTGTTATTTTAATTTATGGCAACATGCAGGTCCGATTGTCAAAGAAAGGCCGGAGCAGATGATGTAACGGGAGTTTTGTAATAATGAAGTAATAAACGCGTACAGCCACTAGGGCTTCGTGATCCCTCCATACACATTTCATCGCTGAGCTCATTATGCGTGATACCAATCATTTTTTCCGCACAACACAAAGAATAGCAGTCACTTAATCTCCCGTTATATCGCCGCGGTCCACGAGAGAAATTTTTCATAGCTGTACAGTTGTCTGTACACGTACTGCTAGCTTCAATGAATGCCGCCCAGCTTTGTTGATTTATGCGCGCGCATTCATCGGTCGCTCCGTGGTCGCGCTTCGCTGAGCTCCGATGCGTCACGCTTGAGCGCCTCTGAAAAGAGAAATCGCGCCCTAATTGAGCCCATCGTGCGCTATAATACATTGTCTTTTTTACCTCGGCGCTTGTGTGATTCATTTGGCGAGCTTGCAATTCGCCTTGCACTCGTGCGTGCAATTAAGATGGAGCGCGGTGTAGAACGCGAACGTTGCACCGTGTTCTGCATAGCTTCCAACGCCAGTTCGGTGCAATGTCGACGAAGCAGTGTTGAAAATGAAGTCACGCGGTTCCTTATGCATTCGCTTCCATAGAGTTACCTACTATTACCTAGAGGGAACTCCGACGCTGCGATCGTTCAGCCACCATGCGAGGGATGGGTAGTGCACAGATTTGCCTAATCTTCGTGCTTGCGGCTTCCAACACACTTGTGGCTTTGTTTACTGTTGGGCTTTGGTGTTTCTTTTTCTTTCTTTCTTTTTTTTTTTTTTGATAAATCAATGGATTGTTGCGAACTCGGTGAGCCCATTTGAATTCGTCAGCATAAAACGTTAAGAGGATGAAGTGGAACTGCCGAGCATTTTCGGAAGTTCGTCTTGCGACAGAACTGCTCCAGGCCTCGCGGAGCCAAACGGAGCCGAAAGAACGGAGCTTAGACAAATCCGTGTACTATACCCCTAATTCACATGCTGGCTGAAGCGCCATGCGTTGCAGCTCCCATACATAGACACTAGCGCCAGAGTTCCTTCTAGCGTATTATTAGGACACTTCTCTTCGACTCAAAGACGTTTCTTCTTCTAATAATAATAATAATAATAATAATAATAATAATAATAAAAAAAGATTGCGTTGACCCCTGCCTCCCTCCGCACAGGCTTTCTGTACCTAACTTGGTTTTGCAGTGCCTTCAGTCTAGGCCCGCCGTTAACCAAGCGTCGGTCATGTGAAGACGTCAGTATATGACGTCACGTTATGTGACTTCACGGTGACGGCGACAGTCTCTTCGCGCTTGATGAAGCATCTATGCGTTCTGCCTTTGATATTCAGTCATGCCTGTCGTGAGGATCTCGGAGCACTTTTGCAGATTCAACTGAAGACTTGTTGTTGTCGCCACACATTCATGGCTTTAATGAACTCAAGAATGGATAACAACTGCGTGGAGCGGTTCTTGGGGAGTTCGCGTCTGGTTAATCTTGACAGGTTAGAATGCCATTGGGCGGCTGGTCTGTAAAATGCATGTGCCGATCTGATCCTGTTCCCTTTCGGTTTGTGTAGGGTAGAAAATCGGCCGCGTGTCTGGTTCACATCCACAGAATTCCTCTTCCCTCCTCTGTCTCTCTCTGTCACTCATGACAACCGGATAGTTCTAATTAATATTGTCTAACAAAGAAAACGAACCCTAAAATGTACCCTTCATGATAACCGGGTGTGATGAGTGCCAGTGTCCCTATACTCGTGTGTCCTGCGGAAGTCCGAACCATGCTTTGCGGAAGTGCAGTCGTCAGCAAGCTTAACTCGAACGCTCCGCAGCGTGTCCTGAAACGGTCTGACTGACGCCGGTGCTGCGTAGCTTTGGGCTCTGTTGCCGAGATGTTACCCGTGCATGCCGACGTACTACGCAAGCATACCAAAGTATTATCGCGGCAACAGCGCCAATGGCTCCGCAGCTGGCATCAGCCGAATCAGTCCAGATCACGCTGCGGAGCATTCAAGTTAAGCTTGCTGACGACTGTATATTGCGATGTCTTTTTTTTTTTTTTTCAAATAAAAGCAGCCTCGTCTCATAGAAGTGAGTATTTCTTTTTTGTTCTTGTGGTTGTTCTCTCCCTCCGCCACGAGGGCTCGAAGCGTACGCGTTTCTTTGTGTTTTCAAGAGACTTTCCTGCTGCTCGTCTATTCATACCACAGCCAACCGAAATCGCCTCATAAATAAGCGTTAATGATAGCATTACGAGAGCGTGTCGGCTGTAATACTTCTCCGCAATTTGGCGCGCAGTTTTTCATAATCCCACGCTCTTCTTTCTTCGTCCCGCCCTGCAGCAAAGATTCGCTTTCTGCTCGCCGCATCTTATACGGCGTAATGATCGGCATCAGCGTGGGAAGGAACGGGTGGTGTTTTGCAGCCTCTCGCTTCTCAGCTGCTTTCTCGTGTTCTGAACGGAGGCGCCTTCTCGTGCGTGCTTGCTGTACCTCGTGGCACGTGTTTCGAGGCCAGAACGGGGCCAGTGAACGCTGGCTGACGTATTTTCTTTCATTCCAACTGCTCCCTATGTTGTACCAACGACGGTACTTGGCGGTGCTTTTAGAGTTTCAGCCGTTGCTCTGACCTACACAGTTCAGGCACGTGCTGAACAAAAAGGGGCGTTGTATTAAAGGCCCTTCGTCCGTACAGCCCTCATCGCTCACTTTGGAGAGGTCTATATGGGACGTTTCTGGTTGGGAACCAACTCGGGTTTTCGGCGTGCTTTTTTTTTTTTTTTGTTGCAGGTATTATTTATTAATTTATTTGCAGTACCCTAAGGTTCTGAAGTCCATTACGTAGAGTAAGGGCATACATGAGAACGAGAAAAAAGAAAGGAAGTCAGCCAGTTTTGAAAACCGTGGGACAGCGAAGCTGCAAGCGCGCGTGTATGCGATTGGCTAGCGAGATCACGTGGTCGGCGCAGTGGGATAAGCCGGGGTGACGTTAACCAGCTCAGCCCACCAGCTGGCGTACTTCCGTGACCGAAATACGTCATCAAAGTCTTGGTGGACCCTGGCATAAAACGCTGATAATGTTAGTAACGTTTCAGTCATCAATGGCCTTTCCTTGGAAGGGCCATTGGACATGAGCTTTGCTTCTTCTTTTATATTTAAGTACGGATCACTTTAGGGGCCGGGCTGTCGTATGCTGTCGTGTGCTGTTGTCGTCGCTTGGCGTGACGCTCCATCTGTGACATATTGAGCGTGCTCTCGCGACAAGGACAAGTATTCTTCCTCTTGTTCTTCGATGCCTTAAGGATGATCTTATCAGCATCAGAAAAAAAAAAAAACGTGCGCTTGGCATAACGCAGGCAAAACCACGTATAAAAATAGAAAAAAAGGAAGCAAGCGCGAAATAGAGATTAAAAGGGGGAAAAATAGGAAGGAAAATAGAAACAGCAAGAGAAACAGATAAAGAGAGAGGAAGAAATAAAAAAAAAAGAGACAGAAAAAGAAACGGAAAAGGAGAAAAGAAAGCGAGGAGGGAACAAAAAGAAAACTGATGAGAAACAAAGAAGGCTGCCCAGCTCGGCACTTCCCTCAGGCTCTCCTCGTAGTTACGGGCAGCCGGAAGAATGACACCAAAATTAGTGTCGCGGATTTCTCACGTACTGTTTCACTTCACGCGCGCGCAACGCTTTTCGCCAGGAATTAATGTCCCGCGAAGGCCACGGATAGCGTGTCTGCAGATGCAGGGAGGCAGTCCGCGTTGTACAGTTCGGGAGTCGTCGGAGCCCGTCCGTCAGGCTCGGTTTGCGCCTGACGCGATAAGCGCTGTCGCTCGTTACACGACGCCGCGCCGTTAACCATGGAGGTCGGCCGAACGTCAGCCGTCTGAAACGACGACGACGCCCGCCCTTTTTTTTTTACACGACAACGACCACGTCTCGTCTTACCGAAGGGGATTTCCCTTCCTGGAGTCGAGTTGAAAGCTTGTCGTGTTTGATGGTAAATACGGCAGCAACTGTGGTCGTTGTGTTGCGTAACGCGGCGAGATGGAACACGATGGCTTAGTTTTGTAGCGCGTCGTATTTGTCTTACTTCGTCATCAAAGGCGAGAAGTGACCGTCGGTGTCGTCGCTCTCAATACGAGTGGTGGAAAAGATCATATTCGTGTGATTACTTCGCGCCGTATGACATAATGACGCGACAGGTCGCCAGTATTTGTGACGTAACATAAACGTGGTCTGACATGCTGAAATTATCACGTGACAGCGTCTCTTGGTCAAACGTGGGCCGCCGGATGCCGGAGGGAGTGCAATAGCGCATAAGGTGCAGAAAGCTTCCTATGCTTTCGGTCATGTACGCAATGGAAAAGCACATTGGGTTCAGAAGGCTTCTGGAAAGGGTCGGGATGTGGCACCACTACGTACAAGGTATTGCACGATCGACTCGGAAGCAAAAGTTGGCCTTCGCCTTCGTGTTAGTCAAATGTATAACGGAGCGTGTGAGTATTTGCAAACTGTCGTGCACTTGCAAAGGCGGGCCTTGTCAACGATCTTGCTCTGTAGCTGTTTATTGGCCACGGCAACCTGTGGCGCGCCAAGACATGGCGCTCGGTTTTTGGGGGAGCACCGCGTGACGAAACCGTGATGTCGTTTCTAGCAAGCGACATCTCATAAACATATTCTAGTGGTTTGCGGGCTGCGGATGACTGTTCGTTAATTTCTCGTCTGTTCTCTGTGCTCTGTTATCTTTGAACTTCGTCGCCGTGTACCACGCGGATCATTAGTAACTTCAGCTAAATATTCGCAACTGCTGATTGAACTGTACGGGATCTGTCCGCAAAGAAATGAGACTCGATCTGCTAAAAAGGATTTGTTGATCCGATCAATACATATTATCTAAGTTCATCGAAATAGTTTCCTTGGGCGTCAATACTTACACCGCTTCCAACGCCACTCCCACGCTGTAAAGGCTCCCTGAAAATCCCCTTGCCGTGACCTCCCTCGGAGATATACTTAAAAAGAATTTGTTGCTGGGCGAGATGTTGAGTACATAAGATCGTGATTTTTGCGCTAAAAAAAGACAAACACATGTGAAAAGACAGGACAGGCGCTACTAACAACTGTTAGCTGTTAAAGCTGTCCTGTCTTCTCACATGTGTTCGTCTTTTTAGCACGAAAATCACGACGTTATGCTCTCTCGGAGACTTTCTTTCGGGCTTCTCTCGAGCTTTCGGGAAAAGGAAGAACTCTGCCACATTAGGTCTGTATCAGGACTGCCTAAGCGACAGAGAAGAAATAGACGGCTTTCACTTTCGGGTCGGCTTAGGCAAACCCACAATATGACAGTGTGACTTATTATATTATTGCTAATTGTAGACAGAAAAGAAATTCTCTGCCGTAATTTCCAGGCACATGAATCGAAAATGATTCGAAAGATTATCGTGAGTCGAGAAAGATTATCGACGTCCGACGCCCTGTTCGGCGCTATTAGTTGGTGTACAGCGTGTATTCCTGTATAGTCTGACTGTTCGTTTCCGAGGCACAGGTTTGTCGAAATAAAAAGTTTCATCTTGAATATGCCGACTGCTGCCTTCATCGTAACGACCACGTGACAATATGTACCCCAAGACAACAATGAGCTGAACATTCCCGTTGCTTCGGCAGGCAGCGTTTAGTTTAGGTTTATGCCCTGTTCCGAAAATGCGTTAACAACTTGTACTGTGCACTTCGACAGAATACCGACACACATTCCTGGGAACTTCCCAGGCCTAGTGGTCTGTAAACTTCTGACGTCCACTGTACACATGTCGCTCCGTCGTTTCGAAACGCTTTGATAGAGTCGTCTCGGGGAGATGCGATCTTCGTTCGGGCGTGTCCGAGCCGAGGAGGGCCCGCCTGCCCGGCCTTAATCTTCGCGAAACGTCCCGCGCGCACAATGCTAAGCCGATAAGGTACTAGTGGGCGGCACCCGGCCCGTCCCCTTATCGGCATTTCCTATCTTGGCCGCCAAAGCCAAACACGGAGCAAGCAAAAAACATGACATGCAAGAGGAAGATTCAATGGGGCTTTGTTTGTTCTTGCGTTGTTGTGTACGGCGGTCGCGTGCTCATTTCTTGGGCGATGTTCTTTCACGGTCGCTCGTTTTCTAAGTGTTTGTTTCCCTTAATCACCCCTTCGCCCCCCCCCCCCCCCTCCCCGCCAAAGCGACCGGTTGGAACGGTACCCCATGTTGGGTGTGTCTATTGAAAACAGAAAAAAAGCAAAGGCAACCGTACGTTCCATCGCATAGCTGCGATAGCATCTCTCTTCTTTTTTTCATAAGGGAGTAGTGTTCGTGTACACAAGGTTGCTTGCGTAGGGTTCTGCTGGTGGAGCTGACATGGTTCCGAAAGATGAAATTATGAGTTCGCGAGTTCGCCCCCATTTTTAAATGTATACGAGATACACCGCGTGTTGAATCGAAATTCAGTGCGCGTGCGCAGTTCCTTTGTGCGCTGGGAACCGTGCACCTCATCGCTTTAATCGGGTGATACTGGAATTCGTACCCCACTATTCTGATTTTTGCTGAACATTTTGTAAGTGGCGCAAAGCTGGAAACATGAAAATGGGGCGGAGGAAAGAAAGAGACAGAGGAGCGCCAAACTACCAACTGTTTATTGCCATCGCGGCTGAAAAAACAGGTAAACTTCCACGCATGCGCAGTTACGAGGAAAGGTTACTCCAAACATGACATCACGTGAGCAGTTGATTAAAGAAGGACAGCTCAGATTGAAAGAGTACAATGGATGTGTCACTGACACAAGCGGACCCGTTTCTTCTAATATGATACGCCTCTAGTAGTTCCCTTGCTGTTTGATCTCTGCTTTTGCCGATAATCCTAGCTTGCGCAAAACGTGGCTTACACTTACAAAATGTTCAGCAAACTTAGTCACCAACTCGCCCAAAAACAAGTTCTTCTAGAGCCCACTATTCTGAGTCTTTATTTTTTTTATTTTTTTTCTGGTTCTTTTCTGTGCCAACTACGAGACCGTTGCGTTCAATTCGACAGGAAAAAAAGCAACAACAGCGGACACGGGACGTAGCTTGGGATTGTGCTTAGCTTTACAATAGTTGAATGGGTTTGGCTTAGGGGCTTTTACGTTACAAAACCATGATATGATTATGAAAGACGCTGAAGTGAAAGACGGCAGAAATGTCGACCACAAGGTGTTCATCCTGCATTTCGCCTCCACTGAAATGCGCCCGCCGCGGCCGTGGGGCTTCACCAACCTCTGTATATGTTCCCAAATGTGTTTGTATGTATTCGTGTATGTACACACACGCTAAAACAAAAATTTCAGGGGGGGGGTTGAATTTCCTTCCCCGTGGCTACAACAATGGTGACGAGAATATCCGTATCACGTGTGAATACTATTCACGTTTCTATGGCGTCCGTCTCGCTTACGGGATGTAGATGGCTCGAATCCTGCCCACGACACCCTCTGGTTTGAAGTATAACCCATTCAGACGCGAATTATGATGGACTGTCTAAAAATGTGTCAAATTCACGCAACATAATGCTAAGGCATTCGACATTAAAGCCAAGAAAGCAAATAAAGCAATACGTCGCTTTGCGCTACATTTAGTAATTAATGTTAATTAGCGTATAATCAAATAAATATTCCGCAATTGGCTTCAATTCTTGCATAACAGAATTTGGTTGTATTCATTTCGAGCAAAGAAAAATAGTTCTCTCTCCTGGAACGCGGCGCGTCGAGCGATCGTCGAACGTGTCTCCAGCAAAGTGATCCTCTGCAGGAGTACCCAGCACAATGAAGTTAAAGGACCTCTAGTCGTCCACTCGGGAAGCCTGCAGAATGTGTCATGGTGCGTTTCAACTTTTGAGCCATTTGAAGAAACGCGCGGTGCGTGACGCGCCTCCGTGGTTGATGGCTACAATTGTACGCAAGGCCCCTGAAGGGGATGAGGTGTCCATGGGAGTGGCGCCTCATTATTTACCGGGGATGTGTCAAGGCCTTCGAGCTTTGGACTCTGCCGTTTTCGGTGGCTGAACCACATTGAATCGCGCGCGTGTGACTATATTATATCCTCGCTTTTGCAAGAGCCACCGAAACGCTCAACACACTGCAGTGCAGTGTCTTGCGTGACTATAGCGTACTGCCGCTGACCACGGCAGCCCGCACTGTGATGATAATAATTGTGTCGTGCTTTATAGGGCTTTACGCCCGTATGAAAATGGTGATGTCCGGGAAATGTACTTGCTGTTTCCTACTAATGTCCTACGTGACCTTTATGGTTCCTCTTCCTTTATGTTACCTGCAGGACACAACTTTATGTTTACGAAACCCTTCCTCTTCCTATGGACGGATTCCTTCTTGTTACCTGTAGGATGTGTACTTTATGCTTACGGCAGGATGTTGCCTGGCAGCGAACCATATGTTACCTGCAAGTGCACTTGAGTTCATACGTTGGTAACCATAGGCGTGCGCACGAGGGGGGCAGAGGGGGGCGGCCGCCCCCCTTAGACACCTAAGATAGGGGGGCGCAAAGTCTGCCCCGAACTTTCGCCCCCCCCCCCCCCCCCCCCTGCCCCCCTTGAAGGGGAACCCTGCGCACGCCTATGTTGGTAACATGTGGTAGTACGAAAACTGTTTTTACCATTTCCATGGCCAGAGGAGGGCCTGGGGGTACCAAACCCCCCTCCATTTTCGCATTATGACACACGCGAACGCACGCACGCCCACGCGCACACACACACAAGCGTGCGCACGAGGGGGCAGCCCCCCCCCCCCCCCGGTCACTTAAGTGGGAGCTACGGCGCAAATTCTTCCCCATACATTGACTTAATAGAGAAGGGGGGGGCGCTGCGACGAGCTTTCGCCTCCCCCTGAAGGCAGTGGCGTAGCCAGGGGGTGGCACACCGGGCCCGTGCCCCCCCCCCCCGAAATTTTTTTCGCCATGGCATACGGAGCGAAAAATGACCATTTCAAGGGAGGTGCTCCCCCCCCCCCCCCGAAAAAAATTTCTGGCTACGCCCCCTCCCTGAAGGGGAGCCCAATGCACGCTTGCACACACACACACACACGCGCGCGCGCGCGCACCTCGGAACGAAAGCCAGAGTGAAAACCAACATTTATTCTGAGCTCTCGGCCGGGGACCGGCCGCGCTGGCCGCAGTGTCTTTCCGATTCCTAAAATTTGTATTTGATATCTATTTAGTTTGACATAAGGACCATCAATCACTACATTAAAATCGCGCGTTTATACGTCTGCACCAACACTTGTATATTTTTAATCCACAAGACATGAACGTTTTGTTGCGATTATTACCGCTGTTGATCACTTGTTCAAAATTGCGTTCACTGTTACCTGCAACAAACGTTTCAAATTTCGCGCGCTCAAATTCCGACCTGCCCTTTTTTTTTTTTTTTTTTTTTTTTTTTTTTTTTTTTTTTTTTTCGGAAGTCAAAATATTGAAAGCCTCACCTATTTACGTTATTTATATCCGGATAAATTTTTTTATAATATTTGAAAGCATAAACAAATATTTTTAGTTAGGATTATTTGCGATGCGCGAATGCGGTGTACATCTGCGGGGCTGTAACTACTACTTGTTTGGGCCTGTTGTTCGGTTGGCGCTCGCCGCCTCGCGAAGGGCCTCGTTTGAGTCGATTTTTCTCATGTTTTGAAGTGTGCTTGCGCCCCGTGTTCGTGTGTTGTGTTCTGCCGGTGCTGCTTATTACGAAGATGCACTGTACTCAAGCGAGGACAAGCGAGGACCTGTTGCTTCATATCGTGGAGCATTCGCCAGGTATGTACCACTGTCAGCATTGCTGCTGTCGGCGCTTTGTTAACACCGTTTACTACGTTTTTCGTAACATGTGGACGCTAAGTGAGCTTTTGTTAACGTAGCGAACCTGTGTGTGTCATTTCGTCAGGATAAAGGCAAAGTTGTGCGATGTTAAGCGCGGGCGAGCTTCTTTTGTGTGGAGTGTAAAGCAAAGTGCATGCGCAGCTGGAATTCGGCGGGGGGATTTGAACAGAGTTGTGGCGGCGGCGGCGGCGCCAGCCTTTGTCGCCAGTGGTGTTGGAAGGGGGCCCCGCTCGCGATGAACCACTAGCTTGGTTTAATAATTGTGGGGCGAAGACTGCGTTTGTTAGCTGTAAGCGTTGATCGTGCCTAAGGCGCGTGTGCTTGAACCTGTTCGTGTTTTTAGCGCGCTTGTTCGTATTGTGCGCTCAAGAAGTGAACGTGTCTAAGGCAGTTTCATATGCTGTACGTCCTCTTTTCAACAGCTACATGATCGTTATATGCTACGGCTACTATCAGAGACGTGTTTTCCTTGCGGGTGGCCAAACTTGTGCATGTGTATGCATCCGCGCCGGCAGGCATTTTTAAACTACCGTGATACTCGAGTTGATGCGTGTGTGTGTGCAGCATGTTGCTTCGTCTTAGGCACGGCTCGCGAAGCTTGCACTTACGGTTAGGTGTTCATGCAGCCCGTTTCGTCAAATTCGAAGTGACGTTTTAATTCACCCGCAACATAGCTTGCCTGATGCGGCAGGCACCCGTGCATTTTGAGCCGTTCGTTAAAATTGAAATGTATTCGAACGAATCCTTCATGTCTATTTGTGGCCGAATTGCTGTACCTTAACTGTGCAAGCTCTAATTCGATCACTGAGTCAGTCCACGGGTTCAAGCATAACATATTTTATTCTGCTTGTTTCCACCATGTTTGGCTTTCGTTATTTTGTTCTGGTTTATTAAAAATTGTATGCGCCTCGCCCCAGCTTGGTGTTGAAACTTCGCTAAACACTTTTACGTGTACGAATTATAGAACAGTTTGAACCACCACCTCAGATGACATTTTCTGATAGATGACAAGCTTAACAGTATATCGGATATAGTAAATTCTCTAGGTATGCGGGATGTTAAAGGGATCTGTGGTATGTGCAGAAATGAATATTTTATTTATCGTTCAAAACTCGCAATAATGTTATACATACTTCATGGTACGCATGCATAAGTCGATCATGCATCATGCATGTGTTGCTGTTAAAATGTAAAATTAGACAATGTATTTATCTGAGATCAACAAATCTAGACTGTGTTTCTTCAAGCTGTTGGCATTGAAGCAATTATAGAACTTCAGAAATCAGTTTCCTCGAATGTTTATTGTGTATTGCTAAATCGCGGTCAATAGCTTCCAGGATTCTAGTTGCCGGAGAATGTTGCAGAGGCTTGCATGCTTTATTAGGATGGTATGTGGTTCAAGATGGGTGCCTTGTAAAACTTAGCATTTGCACATTTCTCTCCATACGGCCATTAGCCTGTAATGCTTAAGTGAGGAGTATTGCCTTGTTAGCCAACCAGAATCATTGAAACTAATGACCACAATTTAACAGCACACAATAGTAATTTAGTGAAACCAATTCCTGGCATTATAGGTATACTCTCCCAATGTGAGCAGCCTGAAGACAGCTAC